>PVJO010023556.1:0-25945 GCA_004026905.1 Hystrix cristata | reverse complement strand
CATGGACAGACGAAAGGAGGCACAGAGAATTTAACTGATCTGTTTTTATTTCACTACATTTCTACCTTGACACATTCCAGTTAAAGAGAACAAAGCTGGGACACTGTGATCAGATTTTCTTGTACTGTATTTTCTAAGAAATAATTGAGCATAGAAAAAAAAAAAAAAAAAGAGCTCTGAATTCCCACACTTGCTTCATGATGGCCAGCACACCGTTATCAAAACCTATCAAGGAAATTCTATACTCCTGAAAGACAAAGCGTTGCCTAAATGCCTGACAACTCTAGCTCCTCAATGGCAAACTTCACAGAATTCAATAAGCCCTTTATTTGTGGCACCTTATAGTACTAGTTATTGCTTGTCTGTCCTTCTGCTTGAGAATATTTTTTGAAATATGGGTCATTATAAAATAATGCTGTGGGGAATCTCTTCTTCAAGAATATACTGTTACTTGGTGTTAACACAATGAATTACAAATCAGAGCTGTTAGGAGCCTCATCAGCCCTAAAACTGATTTCACATACCATCTGCTATATGAGGGACGCCCTCATATAATAATGTGTTTCTGTAAGGCATCAGCACTTCCATGCAGATACTTGTCCTTTTACCTGTGCCTTGGAAAGCAAAATAATATTATTGACATGGTTCACTGAATCGAATCAGTGCTTCCTCTTATGATAAAATAATAGGCACATCACTCTAAAGTGTAACAGCTTTGGATGACTGCAACATCTCCAAGATGGTAGCTCATATACTAATTGTAGTAGCTATTTGGAAGCTAAGTAATATTATATTAAATTCATCAGAACACTCTCTCTCATGTCAAAAAATTTAAAGAGCCAACTAACGTGTCTTGGGGAAATGGGTTTATGAAATATGGAATTGAGATGAGTTTCTCCTGAGAACTATAAGACTTAGCTAGAATGAAATAGTAGAGGAATGTTTAATGGATGGTCTATGAAAGAAAGAAAAATGTTTAATTAAAGCCATGCTTAGTATCTTTCCATCTATAGGCTACAAAACTGAACCATCATTTCTCAGTAGGTGCATAGAGTATTGAAGTACAATAAGAAGAGTGAGTTTTTAGCAAATTTTTAAAAATCGAAGTATTTTGGTATATCAGCCTGAAAATTTAATATAGAGATGACACTTATAGTGGTTAAGACCATGGCTGTGCGATTAAAATTATTGAATTTTTGCTCATGACCACACAATTATTAGCTGTGTGCTAATGGGTTGATTCTGTCTCAGGTATTATCTGTCAATTTAATACCTACCTCGTGGGATTATTTTTGCGATTAAATGAGAGGTAATAGATTTTAATGTGTTTAGAAAAGTGCCTAGTATGATTTTCATCCTCTATAAGGGTCAACTATACTTACGCTGAGTTATAAAGCATTTAAGAACCTGCTTATTCAGTACAAGTTAGATATTTTATAATTATAAAATACACAAGCAGTATATCCCCATGCTTACTATTGTTAAAAATGCAAAAACAGTTGTAAACTCAAAGATGAATGCATTTTGTACACATGAGTGGGCAGAAACTTACTGCAACTTGAGGCTATTGACTGTCTTTTCACTGCAAAGAAAGGTTAAAGCCCATTTTATAGAGGACAATAAATATATTTTCTACTAAGAAAATACCAGCCCTTATATTGTGAGGATGCTAAAAATATTTCTAGAAAATAATGAAAAGACTTTGGAAATAAGGAGAGAAATAAAGTCTATAGAATTGATAAAAGTAATGCAAATGAGGAATTCTATAATGTTTTATATTACACAAATTAAAAATGTTAAAAATTTGGTTACAATGCAGTATAAAATCTCATGAAGTTTTTTGCAACTCTAAAACATTCCGGTATATAATTACTATATTTGTGGAAGATATTAAACACCTGAAACTTGAAATGAGGGGCAAAATTCTGAAGATTGACTTCATTAAAGATTTGCATTTAAACATTTAAATTTGACCTTTTGTATTCTTTTTTTTCCACAAGGTCCCTCAGATTGAATTTCAACATTGTACTTTATGTTTCTCAGATTAATTAAAGTTTTAATGCCTTTAAAATTCATCCATTGTAAGTGTATAATTCAATGATTTACTTAATTCATGAAGCTATTACCATAATACAACTTTATTGCATGTTTGTCACCCTTCAAAAATTTCTTTGTGTGCACCCTTAAGTCCTGGCATCCCGTAATCTTTTTGTTGTTGTTGTTGTTATTTTTCTGTAGTATTATTCTAGACATTTGATGTAATAGAAGCAAACAATATGTGATCAGATTTCATTTAATATGCTTTAAGCTTGATGTATGTTGGTGCATTTATCAGCATTCCCTTCTCTTTTATGGTAGAATAGTATCATTATGTGGATCTTCCACATTTTATTCATCCACTCATCAGTTAATAGTCATTCAGGTTGTTTCCACTTTTTGGCTTTTATGAATAGTGCTGGTATACACATTCATCCACAAGTTCTTGTGCATAGAAAATCATGTATACATTTCTCTTGGGTATGTACTTAGAAATACGTAGTATTTCTCTTGGGTATACTTAGTAATACCTTGGATCATGTGGAAACTCTACAGTTAGCATTTTAAGGAATTACCAATATGCTTTCCAAAGTATCAGTGTCATTTTATATTTCCAGTGTGAGTAAAAAGGCTGAATAAGACCATACCAAATTTAGTTTTATCAAAAAGGTATTACGATTAAGATCATATAGCTTTGCAATTGGAACTGATAAAAAAATTAAATATTCATTAATGCATTCTTATTAGTATATTTACAGTACATAATGATTACACTTATTTGGGGGAGTGGAGTTTGTTCATGTGCATAGCACATCTTTTTTTTTTGGTCCACATTCCTCCCTACTCCCTCCTGAATATCCTTTCCATTTGAAAAAGCTCTAATTTCCTCTTTTTCTTTGATTATCTTTTTAATCATCCCTTCCCCATCTTTTGTTCATCTTCACATTTGAAAACATCTCCATACTTCCTACTCTTTATATTTTGCTTTTTATTTATATTTTGGGGTTCTCATATAAGAAACCACATAATATTTAAATCTGTGTGTCTGATTTCTTTCACTTAACATTTGGTTTTGAGGTGCATCCATCCAAATGCCTCAAATTTATCATTTGTTATGGCAGAGTAGTACTCCAATGTGTATTAATTCTTCCTCTGAATCACCTTGTTCATTTAAAATTGATTAAATATTTGCTAAGGTTATCATTTTATCTCACGTGAAAAAATAAATTTTCACATGATATTTTCAAAGCGATCTTAACAATTAATGGAAAATTCAGTAAGTATAGCAAATAATTCAGGGAAGTACCTGAAGAATATATATCTCACTTAGTTGTCCTTTTTTGCTATTTCATAAAGAAGATCATTGCAAATACTCTTAGTTAAAAAGTCCACAATTCAATAGGAGAATATTCCAATATAAATTTAAAGAAAGGTAGTTAATCTAATTGAAATTTTCTAATCTAATGAATTAAAATCTTATCAAGAAGAAATTATCCACCATATTGAATGTAATAATTTTTTATATACCATAAGAGAAATAATAACCCATAATTTACATAAGCATTGCAAATTTTGTGTTATGAAGAAATGCTTGTGCACATATTTCTGATATTTTTCATTGGGAAATTCTTTTCATGGGTAAATATATCTAGGAAAGCAAGAATCAAAATGAAAAAGAAATTGGTCTCTTGCAGTATTATACAGTTCATTATTTGGTAAATGTGGATAGCTCAAATCCCATTTAAAATAAAGAAGAAAGATTCATAGGCCCATAATTTCCTATGAATTTCTCTTTTGCTAGTTGAAATCTTGAGAATATCATCTGCCTTGAAATATTATAAAACAAGTGAGTGATCCATACCTTCTTGTCTGTGTGAATATAATTCTGCCTATAGAATTGAAGGATTGGTAATTCTTGGCATTCATGTGTGCCAGTTTGATTATTGAGCTCAAAATATTTCCAATCAGACTGAAAGTACATGTTGATTTTAGGAAAGAAGCCAGCATATGCACACCCATGTACTATAGTGGCACAATTTGTAATAGCTAAACCTTGGAAACAGCCCAAATGCCCATCAACCGATGAATGGATAATGAACATTTTTTTTTTACACAATGGAGTACTACTCTGCCATAAAGAATGATAAGCTTGAGATATTTCTAGGTAAATGGATGTATCTTGAGACCATAGTCTTGAGTGAAAAAAGTCAGACACGCATGTTTAAGTACCTCATTGTTTCTATTGTGTGAGAAACTGAAAATGTAAATAAGGACTAAAATGTATTATGTTGGGAAAGGGAAGTAATTGTTCAAATGTGAAGAGGAACAAGGGAGAGGAGAGGGAGAAAGGAACAGAGGGACAAGAAAAAAAAAGAATAGAATGAAAAAATGGAAACAAAGTTTTTGTAAATAAGGAGGGAGAAGGGGTGAAGAGAAGGAAGGGGAATGGGAGAAAAAGAAGCAACAAGATATATCATGTACAGGTACAGATTCCCTATGATGAGTGTTATCACTATATATATCTAAAATGTACCATTAAAATAAAATTTAAAAAAAAGAACCCGGAAGGAGATGACCATTCTAAACAGAAAAGCAATAAGACTAAACAAAATTCTTGATGTGGTAAAGTTTAGAAAGTAAATGATTCTATTAAATATCACATTTGTGTACACCCCTGGGGAGATGAAGAAATAAAAGAGGAATTTTTCAGCTTCATTAGAGTTTGACTTAAGAGTTTTTTGTTGTTGTTGTTGTTGCTGCTCCTGCTGTTGCTGTTATTGTTAACAAAAATGGGACTTGAGGAGAGTAGAATTTACTTTATAAGGAGAAAGTTATTTTGAAAAATGGCCTCCAGTTCACACAGTTTAACAACAACAAAAATGCAAAATGCTTAGATTGGTAAAAAAAAAAAATTCTAAATGGAGGAAAAACGATTACTGGATCATATAACTATACTGTATTTTACGTATAGATCGAATACAATTAGTTCAGAATTTCCAACTTTACCAGTGTTTCTCTTTCCAAAGTATGCATTGACATTCCATTTATAAGGATGATCACACTCTGCCATAGACACTCATATTTTCCCACCGCTTCCTTAAATCCCTCCTGTGGGATACGACAAAGTGCAAAGTAAACAGCAATATCATGTTACACCAAAAATGCAACCATTGAGAAATGGGTCATTTCAGATAGCATTAGTTTTCTAACGATTGCTTTCTGCCATCTTCGTGACAAAAGGAAAGAAAAGGGACCGAGCAGGCAAGATAAGTGTAAAATGAGGGCATCTGTGTCAGGCATGACGGGAAGTGTTCTGATGATGACACTTGCTGGATGAGGGAATGACATTTTGAGAAAGACTATGAGAACTTAATCCGGACTGATTTATGTGAGCGCGGCTGAACACCAACTAGATAATCTCTCACATTGCTCAAGACTTCCCCTTTGTCGTAACTTTTTCCTACGATTGCAGTTTTCTGTGCATTTAAAAAAAAAATAGAAACTGAATGTATGTGTTGTTAAGTAAATATGTCTCTCTGCCAAATTGCAGGAGTGAATTTAACAGCATCAGAGATCTTTGTGTAGACCAGTTCAGCCTCATGAGAAATATAGCTACATCACGCTACTATCCTTTTTTATTATACTGGTAATGGTAGAAAATTTCTGCAGCTTTTCTGATAACTCTAACGTGGATTACTTTATGTTTAACGAAGAAAGTTTGAGATCAAAATTAACAGTTTGAATTAGTTTTTAAGAGAAGTACACTAATTCAGAACTCTGTTAGCAAATATAAATCACACCCACCTGCACAAAAAGAATTGCTTATTTGAACTGGTAATTGTGTTTTTATTAAGCTAGATCTTACAGGATTTTTATTTTTATGTGTAAATATACATTGATTTAGCTATACAGAAATTAATAACACTAAATTTACTTTCTAAATTATTTAATTCAGATATTTCTCTCAAAACTTCTTTTTATCTTTTTTTTTTTTTCCAGCTCCACTTTCTGCTATAAAAAGTTATAGTCATGAAACTGAATAAACTTACTCTTCTGGAGCAATGCTACTTGATTTTGTAGAGTTCCTTCTCTGCTTGAAGACTTGTTAGCCTTTTCATATGTTAAATCCATTCAAAATGAACTACATAATCACTGAGTTCTATCAAAATATTTAAAAAATGCTATTATAAGTGAATTTCTTTTCTAGATGCCTTAAATTAGTTTTTGAAACTAATTATTTGATTTAACTGGACTTTAAGCTTAAAAATATCAATTTTAAGTTGATTGATATCAACTTATCTAAATTGAAAGCTAAGACACTGTGTCTGAATTTTTTTCTCGTTTCAAACTTTTTTCCTTTCCACATTTGTTAAAAGCTTCTAATTACTTTTATCTACATACTCTTGACTTATCATGTGGCTGCTATTACAATATGCTGAGAAACAACAACTTTTTGTGTTTGCAAAAGTGTGTGTAAAGTATGTATACATGCTCTATATACTCAGTTCAGTGATTGCTAAGAAATCTGATTTGGATCAATTGAGGGCATCACAATATAACCCTGAGAACTATGAAAAGGTGCTGTTGTTTCATATTCTCCACTTGGTTCAGTCACCGGCTTGATTTGCTTGTATAGACTCTGCTTCTCAATACCAAAAAGCTACAGTGGTTAAAATGGTCAGGACTTTCAGTATATCCTAATTTGGCCTACTGAAGAACTACTGTGAGCATGCTAGCTAAAGAGGACTTTGCTAGATACAAAATAAATCTTTCAGGGAATATTTAGTATGGTTTACTGATTAAAAAAAAGATCTTTTACATTTTTGTCGCATTGCTTACTGTGTAGCTTTGCACAAGTTACTAGACACTCTGAACTTCATATGTAAAATGAGGACCATAATAGAAACTACATTTTTATGGGAATACATAAAATAACACTTCGAGTACTTCATGCCATATATTGGTGGTTGAAGAAATATATACACAGAAGCTAGGTAACTCACTGAAGCTCACATGGCTAGAGAATTGTGGAATTGAGGGTTGGTTCAATCATAATTGAAGCTAAACTTATATTTATGTATTATAATACCCAAAGGATTCTGTATTATTTTCTTCAAAACATGATAAAATATTGACCTTCGACTTCCCCCAATATGAGCTGACATATGCTTTATGTTACTTTATGATTAAGCTAATAAAAGTCCTTGTTTCACAAGGTGCTCATGTATAATTAGTTATCACTCTTTCTTTGCTATAGGTAAAAACATAACATTAAAGACTATAGACTCATATAGCGAAAAGAATATTAACCTGTCAGTTGTAATTAGTTCATTTTGTATTAGGGATATATTTTTATTTATGGCAAGAAAAGTAATAGAAACTATGTTTCTATTATATACTTCAATAAGCATAGTACATTAAAATACTATGCGTGTTGTAATTTAGCATGTTTACTTTAGCATGTTGGAATTGTTCAGATATAATTTCTCTACTCACTGTCACTCTTCTGCTTTTCTAATTTACCTTTTAAGTACCTTTAATAGTACATATTATTTCTATTCATGACTTTTTGGGCTTTTGAGGCCTTGCAAACAGAGATGACAATAATATTAATAAACACATATTTGTAGATTTGACTTTTTACTATAATAGCTAGGATGTAATACTAACAGGTATTCTGCATTTTCTATGCCCTGTGTGGTAAGATAGAAGAACTATTGATTGACTTCTAATTATAAATAACAATGGAGAAGGGTAATTGTACACTTCTTGCAAAATGACTCAGTGCAGAAAAATGCTGAGAAATGGATTTTAGGTGAAGGAGGAGAGAAATAGAAAGGAATCAACATTATAATTTATTATACTATAATAAACTTTATTTTATTTTATTTACCAGGTCTTGTGTTGAGCAGTTTACTTATATTACATCTAATTTTCCAAACAGTACTGAGGAAGAGGATTTACAAATTAACTGTGGAGCTAAAGAAAGAAGGGACAAAGGAATCTGGGAAGCTAATTAACATTCTCAAGATCAAAAATTATAAAGTCACAAAATCAAACTCACATCTGTGTAGTGCTAATACTAATGCTTTCCCCAGAACCTGCCACCACTTGGATGAAATGTATCCAAGAGTTATTCTTAGCAGCTAAAATTTGGTCATTCAGAAAGTAAGGCTTTCTGACAAATCAGTCACAGGCTACTCAGTGGGCAAGCTGAACATATAAGAAAGCAAAGAAGAGACCAGACCTTGCGGACTATTTTAATGATCGCTAATTAATTGCTGTGTTTAAGGATAAGATTGTTGGTGGTAGCAAAGTAAAACTTCCCACATTGTTTTAGAAAATTATGAATTTGGTTGGAGATGATTTTGCCTACAGTATTATTCAGTTCATCAGTTCATGTAGATATTTTATGAATGTGCATATCCTTTAAAAGGTGTCAAAAACTTTTCTCTCAGAATAATATCACAGCAACAGGCAACACATTCTGTATTGCTATCCAATGTCATGTCAGCTTTTCTCAGTGATGCAATGCTTTTTGACCAAAATGACGATATTTATTAGTTTGAAAGTGTCACTTCTTTTGCTTACTACTTTGCCAAAGGCTTTTTAATATAACTTTCAAGATGCACACAGAATTATAATTGGTCTATCCCTAAAATTTTGTATTATTGAATTGGTTCACAAATAATTTATCCACTCATCTCCTCATTACTTTTCTTTCACAATGTGCTATATATCTCTGAGCTGCCTTTCCTTTGTGTAAATATAAGAGCAATGTCACACAGTTTTCATATCTCAGAGAAAAAGACAGATTGACTGTAGATTTAAATTTGACATTATCTACTGTTATCACCGACTTTACCATGTGACCACCAAATTTCACTTCAGGACTCAGTGGAAAGAATTTTCTCCATCATTTTCCTTCTCTTTCTTTTAAAAAAATTTATTTTATTAGTACATGTGTGTAGTACATAATGTTAACATTCCTTGTGAGAAGTTGCTACATATCCAATACACCCCAATTCATTTTTTCATCCCCTATCCTTCTCTTCCCTTCCACCTCCCTCCATCTTTTGATCCCCTTCCCTTTGAGAAAGAGCTATCTCACTACTTCCTATTATCTTTTATTTTGATTTTTATTTTTACTTTAGACTTCTTATTTATAGAAACCATGTAATATTTAAGCTTGTATATCTGATTCATTTCACATAACACTTCTGTGACTAAATACCTCACATTATCATGACGTTCTTTTTTTTCCCAAAGTCACCATCTTTTTACATCCAAATCCAGTACTTGTACTTAGGTTTTTTTTCTTTATATTATCCATCACCTCACCTTACCTCACAATTTATCATATATTTTTCACTTTTATTTTTAACATTTTATCCAAATAAAATAGATCTTGTGTCTTTATCAATTTTCTGTGGTTCCATTTTTCTTTTAAGGTGATCTCTTTCAAAAAAAAGTTCAGATATTTCTTAGCATGCTGTGCTCTCGAAAGTATGTGAGTAAACATTTTGAACTAAAGACAGTAATAGTTTGGTATTCTAGAATATTTGAAAAGGGACGTCAAATGTAAGTATAAATTGGAAAGAATCTTGTTTTCATTTATTGTATGTTGTTTAGAGTGAAATTTTAAGTAGCTTTACACTTGTGTTAGTTAGCTTTCTAACCCTAGGATAATTAATTTGTAAGAGAAAAGGTCTATTTTGTCTTATGGTATTAGAAAGTATCTAGTCCATGATCAGTTGGAACTGTTTTGTATAAGCCATAGATTAATTGTTGATAGCAATGGCAGGGAGTACCTGGCAGAGCAAATTAATTCATCATATGGCTGAGAAACCAAAGTCTGGAGGAAAGGACTGGAGTTTTGAAATTCCCTTTGGGGGAATGACTTCACTTTCCTAAAGACTCCCTGCTGGGCCTCACTTCTTTTCTTTTGTTGTTTTTTTTGTTTGTTTGCTTTTTGTTTATATAGTTCAGGTTGGCCTTGAACTGACTACTTAGCCCAGGCTGGCCTCAAGCTCACCAGTGGTCTTCGTGCCTCAGCCTCCCAAGTGGTGGATGACAAGCATGTGCCGCCATGCATGGTTAGGCCTCACTTCTTAACGTTCCACTTCTCTATAGTACATGCCTAGGAAACAAGCATTTAACATATGTGCCTTTGTTTAAGCCACACTTACCTAAACAATAGATTCTACCATTTACCTCTAAAGGTTCATGTTCATCTCACAATGAAAAATGCATTCAGTCCATTCCCAAATGTGTCCAAATTGTTAACTGTTCCAGTATTACTTTAAAAAAAATCAAGTTCATAGTCTCTTCTGAGACTCAAGGCAAACTCTTACCTGTTAGACCTTATTAAAAAACAAAAATTCAAATTACATACTTCCAAGACACCATAGTAAAACCTGTGCAGGGCAAACATTTTCTATTTCAAAGGAAGAAACAGCAAAGTAGTAGATAGCAATCAGACTAAAGCAAGACTGAAACCCAGCACAACAAATTTAAGTCTTTAGTCTCTCTGTCCAGTATTCTGAGCACACTGTGGCAGGACTTGACCTCCCAAAGGCTTAGGCAGCCCTGTTCCTGTAGCTTTGCTGGTTGCAATCCACATGATGTCTCTCTTGGGTAGATTTTGCATACTCCTAGAAAATTCAATGACTGGGGTTCCATGCTACTAGTATCTCTGACTTATATGACTCTCCCTTATGTCTTTGGCTTCAGCATTGCCCTGTTGGGAGCTGCTTGTAAGAACTCAGACTCTGGAGTGTACACACTGGCCTCCCAGGTTTTCCTCTGAAATATTCGCAGAAATCAAGAGAGGGGAGAAAACTGGAGTTCCACAATTCCCTTGAGAGGCATGCTCTCAATAATCTAAAGACTTTCCACTAGGCTCAACTTTTTAAACATTCTATCACTTCCCAGTAGTGCTATACTAGGGACAAGACTTTAGCACATGGACGTTTAGGGGACACTTATCCATACCATAATAAAGCCCCAGTATCTTGCTTCTGTTTTTATCTCCACTGACTTTAGTCAACTTATAACCTGGAAATGTTTCTATCTTTTGTCTTTAAATTTTTCTGCTGTTGTGAATCAGGGTTTATAATATGAAGCAAACACATCAAACTATAAAACAGTTTGACTTAATAGGGTTAAACACAAATTGACTACCACTCTCTATAAACGTCTCTGATGTCCAGAGTTGACTTTTACTACCAATCAGAATTGTATAGTCAGTTCTCAGAAGCAACACACACACACACACACACACACACACATACATATCACATATATATATACCACATATATGTAACTCATACACATACATACAGCTCACACATATACAGCTCATAGATATGTATGTATGGCACACACATATGTATATATACACTATTGGTTTATTTATATATATATGTACATCTGAAAATAAAGCAATAGTATTTAAATGGTTTATCCTCTGATTTCTGACTTGCTATCTTTCAATATGAGTATCAATTCCTACCTATCAGAAACCTTATTTCTATTTTTGTACTCCTGAAAAAAGATTTGTGTTTAGTTTTTACTCAAGTAATGGTTTCCTTTATCAATTTGACCCTTTCCTTTATGAGACTAAATACTGGTTAAATTTATTCTCTTGAGTCCTGTTTTCTTTCCCTGCAAAGGACACTTATTTCAATGTCTTCCCATGTTGTGCACTGCCATTCCCTTGAGGATTGATTACTGAGCAAAATCAGCTTACTAGCATGCTAGAATGTTCCAAAACCACTACGTTTACAAGTGCTCGTGGGACTGTATAAAATACAGTGTAGAGCTCTGTTCGTGTCCTTGACAAGCACCTTGCTTTTCTGCTATGAGGACCTCTATGATTTTTGTTTTTTTTTTATCCTCAACTTACAAAGAAAAAAAATATGACATTGGGAAACAGCGTTATACAGCTTTACCTTATTCAGTAAATATAAAACACTGCCAAAAAAGAGTCCTCAAATGGAAACTGAGGAGAATAATCCTAAAATATTATATGTCATCAGCTGACCCAAAATGGACTTAGACTTAGTAACTATGTGGTGTTATAATTAATATTAGCATATCTTTATTATCCATTTTAGATTCTTTTTATAACTAACTTCCTTCCAGAATTAAGTCTTTGCTTACAACTTGATAATAAATTGCTTGTTTTCATCATGTATAGGCAGAAACATGACATCAAGACAAAGATAAAAATAAATCAAGGCTTTCACAAAAGGAGTACTGAATGAAATTAATAAAACAAGTCTTGTTATAAGAAAAATATTTCAATTATAACACAATTTTAGAACATCAAATTCATTCCTTAGGTCATTGAAATATTCTTTATCCCAATTTGTTAAAATAAGAAGATACAATGTTACAAAGAGAATTAATATTTAATTGAGATTACAAGACTGAGAAATAGAACACAGAAAACAGGCTGCAAATTCCCTGCTGTTCCCTGTAGCTAAGTATTTCTCAGGTGTCAGAACACAATAGGTCAGCCTCTGAACTTTGAAGAGAGCACCTGTCCTTGAAAGAAAAGTCATTCTTAATTCATCACCGAAAGTTTATGTCCTTGCAGATTGATTTTAGCATTTTCTTCTTTTCCTCTTTTACCACCTGCAACATTTGATATATGGTCCTGGTTTTATGACCATTAGCAACTTTTGGAGCACTGTAAGTGGTGGAAGCCAAGTGAGGAAAAGAAGAATCTGTAATTCTTGCATAAAGCCAACTCTTTAGGTGAATTGAGTTTTGTATGAGCTATGCTCCACTTGCTAGGTTACGAGCTCATATTTGAGTTGGGGAGTCATTGTTTTGGTCTAACGTTCTTTATTCTAGTTTATAAAAGCATAACATTACACTTTAAAAGTTGTATTTCTTAAAAATCAGAGCTTTTATGATGTGGAATTGCTAAGAGTGATAAAAAACATTTTCTCAGGAAAATTCTGAAGTCATATAGTAAAATTATAAATTAAGAAGATTTTACTCAACTAATAATACACATGTATATTTAGATTCAGAAGTAAAAGCAAATGTGTTTTATTTTAAAAACTGAACTTTAGATTTTCAGTTGTGGCTAATTTTACAAGCATAATTTCTAAATATTTACAGTATTAACATTGAAATCTTCTTACAGTTGACTCAGCAAGTGGTATAATAGTGATGTAATATCTTCAATGAGCACAAATCTGAGAAAGAAGTTTCGTTTAGTGCCTGATTAGATAGAATTCAAGATTGAAGAAAATATATGCTTGTCTCAAGTCAAATTGTAGAAATACCTCTGACAAATGATATGCGTAAATGAAGATACCATTTTAAAAATTAGTGTAATATATAAAGATGAGATCAGTATCTGCATTTGAAAGTATAATTTCCCATGAAGTATATTTGAAATCACCTGACACATTTTTTTCTTTTTTTTTTAATCACACTTAATATTATCGTATTTTTAGAAAACTTGTAATTGATTTTAAAGTTCTGGGCACTTTCATGAATGGACTAGTCTTATTTAATACAAACTGAAAAATTAGCCCTAAAATTAATTTACTTTAAAAATGTTTCCAGAATTCAGCTTTAAAAGATAAGCATTTTTGTAAAGAAAATATACAAAATATAGTCACCTATTCAAGAATCCAGCCTCATTATAAGAATATATTTAATATAACTGACTCTTCTTTGAGGACATTCATTTATTGTTTTAAAGACTAAGTACATGGTTTAACCTGGATATCTGAATCGTACTTCATTTATAGAACTAGTTTCATTACTTTTAGTTAGTAATGTCAAGCATTTTTAAAATCAAAGTTTTGATGAAGAAATGAAAAAGTTCATGGATGTATGAAATGAACCATGATCTAGCAGATTTTCAGATACCTCTTTTAGTGTGGAAGGCACTCTCCATTCCCAGATAAATAAACAGAAGTGAAAGTATTTCAAGTGTTTCTAAGTGCTCTCCAAGCCTTAGATCCTAATCAAAAACAGAATGAGAGGTTGAGGATTTAGTTCAGTGATACAGCACAAGTGCAAGGCCCTGAAGTTGAATCCCAGCACCATCCCCCTCAAAACAAACAAACAAACAAACAAAAACAAAACAAAGCAATGAGATTGATGACTGGGGGACTAGTGGTGAAAGAAGTCTCTTTGTTTGGTTAGAGGAATTTAATTTTTCAAAAACAAGAACTTACATAACATATCTAGCAAATTGAAAATAAATATTTCTTAAGAAAATTAAAATGGTGTATACACATAGTCATATATGCACATTACACACGTATTTAATGGGTCCTAGGTTTTGACAAGAAACTATAGTGAAATTCCAGTTCAATTTATTTTCATATAATCCTGAAAAGACTGTATCTCTGTATGTTTAGTAATTATTTAAATTGTTAGGTCAAAATCTCAGAAATGAAGAAGTAATATTTTCTGAGGAGTTCTGAGGGTCAAAGAAATAAAATTCACTTGCCTTTATCTATAAAACACTAGTTGTGAAGTTAAAAAATAATTCCCCGATAAAATACAAGTTTCAGCAATGAGACCTAGGAAATGAAGTCCGATTTAAGCCTTAACATTTATTACATTCTTAATTTTAACATTTATTACATTTTTAATTGGTGAAAAATAAGTGCAGGATTGATAAAGGACGCAGAGAAAATCACTGCACAAGAAATAAGATCCACATACATAATAAAACAAAACCGAAACAAAAAACAACCTAGATCTATGTTACACTTATAGACAGCTAGCTGGATCATCTAATATACCACTTTTTCCTGAAGAATTATATTTCACACTGTGGTCACCCTTCTTATGGCTCCAGAAGATGAATGACTTTTTAAGGAAATCAAAAGAAAACAATTCGGTAGGACGGATGTTTATAGAATAGACAATAATTAGCATGCGCTCACTCTCTTCAAGCAGCAAGCAAAACACCATCGCTTGTTTCTGGATAGGTTATTCTCTGTAGCTGCATTAGTCAGGGTTTTCAGTGTGAATTTAGCTTTATTCCACCACCGCAAATGTTCTGACAGCAGAATTCGGCTGTGATGCCTTTCAGAGAAATGTTAATCGCACTCCACTGAACCTAAATGTATTATTTAGTGCTATTACCACTACTGGAGATTTTCAGGGCTTGTTTTTCTTTTATTTATTTGTGCTCGTGGATCTTGGTAATGCACCGTAGCCTTTATACAGTGATATTTTAAAAAAGAGCAATGGCGGTCTACACTCTTGCCAGAGCAGCACAGGCAGAAGTGAGCATGCAGAAGATTAAGGGATTTAAAATTGTGATTAATTAGATATAAATGAAGAAGACTAGATTATGTACTTCTTCACTAGGTTTTATTTGCCAAAGAGAAAAATAATTAGTTTACTCAAAATTCTGTAAACTGAGGCTGTCATTTCATAAAGTATATTCTATGACATACTAATAGAATTAAAAGTAAAAATAAATATAAGTTCTCTTATTCATCATGTTTGAAAACTAAAACATAAAACTTGAATTACATGTGACCATCAATAATGGAGCCCATCATTGATAATCAACTTTTTCTAAATTTTTAGAAATAATAATTAAAAGATGTCATAGATAAGAATAGAGTGGGAATATACAGCCAAAGGATTTCTCTGTAAGATTCTATTTCTCAGAGAACATTGATTTCATATTTGTGAAACAGAGTACTGGAAATAAAAAAAAAAAGATATGTAATAGACAAGGATGTTAAATGTTCAAAATACTCTGACATCATGTTTTCTTATAAATAGATTAAAAAACACTTGAATCTGAAAGTTAGTTTTCCATTAGATGATCCTCAAAGAGAGAAAAAATCATTTATTAAAATGACTAGTATTTCTGCTTTCTTTATTACTTTTAAACACAAAAGTCAAGGTGCATATTTGCCCTTCGAATTATGCTTCATTGGGAGGAATTGTTCCAGTAAGATTAAAATTGAAATATTATCTGTTTTACAAACAGCTTGTCTTACTCTTCCTTTTACATATAATTATTCGAGTGCAAAACTCCTCAAAAAGTGTGGAGGGAAATACATACCCCATAAAATTGTCTTTGCATTAGTGTGACAATTATACAGAATAGTAGGAATTTTTCCTCATGATACATCAACTTTATAGCTATCAGATAGGAGAAATTACAGAGATGGATGCTAGCAATGCTGTGAGCATATTTAGTGTTTTGTTAATAATTGATCATACCTGGTTCTATGGCCTCTTTATACATATTACATGATAAATTGTTCTGTGTTTTAATACTAAGACAGCAATACTTTTATGAAAAGTCTATAAGGGATGCCTCTGCCTTAAGTATTCCAAAGATAGAATATGATATCACTTGGGTTATGAATATCTGAGTCAACTATCTTTAGCTCGAGCTATTTTTTAATCTCTCTTGAAATGTATTACCATAGAAACAATTGAATTAGTCATGGAGTCCCGTGATTCAGTCACCAGATTGTTCACAAAATTCCAAGCACATAAAATTTTCATTTTCTGGATGGAGATTGACATACATGGATACGGTATCAGTCTGTCTTAAAGTATATTTATGCTAAATGTACATATAGAATGTGTGTGTATGTGTTTTAGTTCTCAAGTTGCTGCATTATCTCCCAAACTATTTTTCTTCTATTGAGAGAAACACTTCTGTGTTACTCCCACACAAGAGAAAATCACTAGAAATGGAAAGTCTTTCTTGAACTGGAAAAGAGTCAATTTAGTGGAAGTAAATCACTGATTTAAAAGTACAATTAAGTGCACACACAGAATCTATCAACTCCTTTGAGGTTTCTTCTAAAGATTTAGGATTAAATTTGATGTGTCAAATTAAAACAAATTCTGTAAATAAAAGTATCAAGTGTATCAAGTATATCAAGAGAAAACAGTAAGATATACACAGGTACTTTCAAAAATACCAGATATATTCCTGTGTGTAGAATGTCAATGTTCCATCGTTTCAAAATTATATTCTCCACAAGTGAATGTAATTTTCTGTAATATAAATCACTCATTGAATTTTGCTATTTTCTACAGAAGATTGTAATTTTGTGTGCATACACTTAAGTGAATTTACTTAACTCAAATATATTCCTACAACTTTATTTGCTTAAGCCACTAATTTGCTAGTAGCATATTATATATCATGCACTGAAAATTTGTTCCACCAGGTTTTATGATAAGTTCATATGGGAAAGTTTTTATGAATATATTAAAGAAGCATATAAGTAGACTAAAGTTACCTAATTTTGACAATATTTGATACACCAGAAACTTAACATGAAAAGTATTATTAAATAACTGAGTCATTTATATAATTTTGCTTTGTTCTGAACTCTCTGATTTTAGTGAAAGCCGTATATTGTTATAAAAGTAAAGTCAATTATCTTTTTCAGAGTGAAAGTCACAAGGATCGTGACCTGACAATATGTCTGAGGGACTGGAAATGAAAAGATCTTTGTATTCATTAATTTTACTAATGTAAATAATATATTATTGATTTTTCATTGGCGTTGTAAGGATGAATGAGATTTTCTGTCATGCTTCAGTAAAGTAATTGTAATGACACTGCTATCAGGTATTTCCTATAGAAATGTCTTACCAATTAAACGTATTCCAGTTTCTTTTTGCCTTGAACAAAGAATGGGACAAGCCAAGCCAAAAATAGTGCCAAAAGTTTATTTGAAAAGTGCGGGGTGAAAGGGTGAGGGAAAAAAGGGCTCTATAGAGCAAACTTGGGCCAAATAGAGAGAAAAAGATAAAGGCAAAAATAAAAGTGCACTCTGAATCTCTAGAAGACATAGAATGGGCTGCCACAGAAGAGTCACAATAGCGTGCTCTTCACGTCATCTCACCTCTTTTATGCTGTCTGCATCTCGTGAGAAGTTTCAAATACAGGATCCTGGGAATTATTTGATACTGTCTTGGGTTCTTGTAATCGACAGGTTCTGCTTATTCTCCCAGAGAACTTTGCCACGCCCTATGTCCTATATCAACACCACACAGCCAGTTTAGTAATTGTGTTAACATACCATAAAGAAAAGGTAGATCCTGGGGAAAATGAGAAGTAGTACCTGGAATTTCATAGGAAAGATATGTCAATAAAATAGAATTTTAATTATAATAGCCCTATGCCACTTTGAGTGGCTCTGGTCTGCCTTTTTTTTTTTTTTTTCTACTTGAAGTCTCTATCATTTACATAGTGAATAAAATTGGCTATTGAAAAATGTATGGATAGTCAACAAATGTGGCCCATCTTAGGGAGGATATCAACGGAAACTCTTTTAAAACAGCGACTATCGAGTTAATCTAAATTTCCATTACACTTGTTTTTTCCCTAAGAAGTTAGAGAAATAACGATATCCTTATTATTCTATTTCAAAGACTAGCCCTAACTTTCTTCCATTATTCTAAAGAAAATGTTCTTTAATAAATGCTATATACAGTGGTACCTCGGTTCACAAACATTTTTGTCTGCCAACAATTTGGTTCATAAATAGAATCGTTTGGCAAAATTTTGATTTTGTTTGCTAACTCTTCATCACGTGACTGATATGAAGGCAGCCATCTTTCCTGAACAAACACGAACCAGGCCATCTTTTCCAGAATCCTGAAATGAGTTAAATTCGTGAACCGAGGCACCACGGTAATAGTTGATGGTGAAGATACTGCATTGTCTTCACCATCAACTAAGTGTGTACTGCACTTCATATATAGGAAAACAGACAAGATGTGTTTCGTTGGATTGAGTGAAAGAGAGAAATACAACCAAGGAATAATTAAATGTTGTAATTTTTTTTTCAATTTTTATTTCATTAGTACATGTTTGCAGTACATAATAATTACATTCACTGTGGAAAGTTGGCACATGTACATAACACATCTTACACTCTTTTTGTGTACTCTTCCACACTTCTCCCTCCCTCTCCTTCCAATGTGAGAAGATGCTAGATGCTATGGAAAAAGATTGGGCCTAAGTAGTGGGATTTTTGAGTAGATTTTTGAAGAGTGGTTCAGATTATAATTGTAAGTAGAGCTGTCCTGTTTGGGTAAGTCTCTTGAAAAGGAGAAAATTTTGCAATACCTGAAGCTAGTAATCATATTTTCTAATTGCATTACATAAAATTGCTATTTCTTTATTCTGTGCAATTTGAGACATTATCCAATGTGAGAGCTTTTATGGTTTTTAAGGGGCAGAAAGGAAAACTATAATTGTTTGATAAGATTTGCAAATATAATAAATTATCAGAATGTGGTATTAGAACTTTTGTACCTATTTTATACAGAGAAACTAATACTGTATTTCCAAGTTTGCCTGAATGTCTTAGAAGCTCCTTAAAGTAACAATAGTCTCCACAGTACAATAGTCTCCACAGTACCATTTTCAACATTGTATGGACTTCATAGAAGCTATTTTGTTGAACAACAATGCTTAAAATGTAAAATTTTACCTAAGACAACTAGATACTTTCTTATGAGAAATTTATTATTAATTGCTACTGTGTATCTCTGTTCATAATACTAGGGACCAGATCTTTCGGTTACTAAGCTGTGTAATAGAAGATTAACACACAAGTGAAAACATTAAGACACACAAAATGATTACAACTATTGAAATTTATACTGAAAAATCCCAATATGACTCTGTTATTTTTTGAAAATAAGGATTATGTTACGATAGTTGCCTTGATTCCCACAAATGTATCAGTTACATTTTGAAAGGACTGTGATTTGTTCATCTAGCACCAAACTGTATCAAGGTTTATTAAATAAACATGTGGGAATATTTTTACTTATTCAAATAACTTTAAAAAATTAATGCTGTTATTGAAGTGAAGTAGATGAAATTACCCACATCCTTTTGTCGACACTACTATTGGAGCATATTCTATTTTTCTGTATTTTACAATTTGTGAAACAGATGCTTCTTTTTTTTTTTTGGTGCTGGGGATCGAACTCAGGTCCTTGTGCTTGCAAGGCAAGCACTTTAACCACTGAGCTAAATCCCCAGCCCTACAGATGCTTCTTTAGCGGTGAGGTTATGGAGATGAAAATTTCCTGTGAAAATATAAAAAACATGACAAAGAAAAAAATCGTAACATAGACTGCATATCAAACCCTATAAAACAAAACACTATAGCAATATGAAGTTGAAAATTATGACTTTTGTAGTTTTATTTTATTCACCCACCCAGTGTGAAACATTTGAGAAGATAATTATGGTTTTTAAAGTGTTTCATCAATTTTTTTTACAGTTATATGGTGGGAAAGACTTGAAAATGTGTCTATGAACTTAAAATAATTCCGTAAATTAGTGTTCTCAAATGTTTATCCTTATTGTTCTATTGTACCATGGGATCATGTTACTATTTTACCCCAATTTCTATTTGGCTAATATTTTATCATCTAATTTATTTACAACTTTATATTTTCACTTTTAAATTGCTTTTTTTGGACTAAATTGTATATGAGTAACACAAGATGAAATTTTGTAGCTCGATACTTAAAATTACCTTTGCGATTTTATTTTAACATAATCAGACTTTTACTTAACATCTGTAACAAGAAGAATATGTGGCTTAGTTTGCAGTACATATATTGGGCTACCTATTTTTGTGGTGGTGCTTATTGCTCAAATACCATTATACTCTAGTATGAAACTTCAAGCTTTCCATGATTTCATAGATTTTTGTTTCCTTACACATTTCATTTCTTTTTTAAAAAGTTCTTTTATAAAAGGACTAAGTTTAAAATATTAACCTGTCACGCTATGAAAATGCTATATAACACTACAGTCTAACTTATTTTGATACTTATACATCTTCTAGTTTAAACAATAGTGTAGTATTTATTTTTACCTCAAGGAGAGGTCAGTTTTGATTTATTTGAAATTTGTTCTATATAATTCTTACATAGTGTATCTTCATATTATATATTTGTGATGAAATACACATATTAAATTTCACTCAAAAATCACTGAATTAAGTGTGATAAAAACACATATCACTTATACAATTGAATCATCCTTTTCCTAATACATATTCTAATATTGTGGTAACTAATCATCCTTTTGAAAAAAAATTATTAATATCACTTTTGCAACATCTCCGTATATAGTTGGCCACTAGGATTGAAAGAAGCTCTGTGATTTGCCTGCAGGTCTGCCAGCAAATACAAATCCTAGTTACAATGATTTGACTTTAAAAATTGTGCAAGTCACCATACTCTACATTTCAGTGATGGAATAATAGGACTATTAGTACTTCACAAAATTTCCATGAATTATAATGACATTTCAATACAAAAAAATATTTTCATAGTATTTTCCTAAGAGTTCATAATAAAAGACAAGGTTTAATCAGGCCAATAGTATGTCATTGGTGTTTATTTATTACAAAGTAATCCAGAAGGATAAAGCCATTTGAACCCAAATATTGCTTGAGATACATAACATTCTCCTTTTAGATAGAAACAAAACATTTTCTGTGACAGTAACTTCAACAAATAATTTTTTTTTTCTATTTTTTTGAGACAGGGTGGCATTATGAAGTTCAGGCCGGCTCTGAACTCACTATGTAGCCCAGGCTGGCCTTTAACTCATGGTGATACTCCTGCCTCAGCCTCCCAAGAGCTGGGATTACAGGCATGCACCACCACACCCAGCCAACAAATGAAACTTTCAAAATTAATAAAGAATGTCATTTATTTTCTGTTGACTGATGTATTCTCTGAAAAACCTAACACCTCTCTAGTGGTAAAAGTTCAATGTAGATTTAGTAAAAAGAATACATGATCTTCTGTAAAAAAAATCAATAAAGAAAATATCACTTTCCTCTCCTGAGAGTCATCTTTCTAGATGTTTCATAGTACAAAGAAAAATGGAGTGTTTCAACCAATTCTCTTATTAATGGTGCTGAACAGAACTATTCATCAAAAGACATCAAAATTTCTCACCTCGCAATTTTATCTTTCCAAAATGTGTTCCTTGAATCTGGATTACAAAACTATCTATTTCCACTTCTTCACCTATAAATTGCAGAGCTGGTGAAATCATCCGAGTCCTATAAGTATTGAAGTGGGTTGTTTCTTTTTTTTAATATTAAAAGCCCTTCTCAGTGATTTTCCTGAATATCAGAACAAAGTAATCCTTGATCCTACAGTACTGTATATATTCTTTAAAATTGGTTCTTAATGTCATCTGAACTTTTATTTTTAAACATTTTCACATCTTCGTATAGATATAAGCAAATTGCTCAGAGGCAAATTTTACCTAAAAATGACTTTCATGAAATCAATATAATTTACACTTATTAATATAGCATTAAATTGTCATTGAAATTAACACTTTTGGCCAAATTGTTCTGCAAGTATAGACATGTAAAAATATGCAGAGTAAAAAAAAAAAAAAACTTTGTTTTCAATCCTATCTTCCCCGTAATCCCTACTAATCAGAAAGCAGAACGAATATCTAGCTAACTCACTTAAAACAGCATTCTAAATAGTCTAGAAGCTGTAACATGAATGAACAAAACCAAAATCTGGGTCATTGTTATGGTAGTATATAATGCAGGAGAACAGAAAAGGTTGCTATATTCAAATATTATAAAATAAATCATCAAAAGCCAATTTTATTTTTCAAATATGTAAAAGATAAGTAAGTATATTGAAAATGCTAATGTGAGTTTTAAAAATGAACAAAGTTTTATAAGTAGCATATATGATAGCCAATGGAAGGAAGAAAAGAAAGGAAGAAATTTAAAAAACAGCCTCTAGACATTTTATTTCCTTGGCTTGATAAAACTCATAGATTTGGAGGCTAATGTGGAGTGCTCTTTAAATATTTTCCTTATGATGACCTCCAAAAGTAGTGGGAATAAAACCCTCAGTTTCAAGTAGGTAGAATTTCTTTATTGAACTTCCCTTTTTAGGCATGGATTCCACATACTTCACCTTTTACCGCAAACTGGTTAGATAGGAAAGCAAAATGTCTTTAAGTAATGTAACATTTTAAGAAACCAGCTTTTTTGTAAGTTATTCTTGGTAAAAATATAATTTTATTCTCCTCCAAAACAGGTTCTATGAAGAACCAGTCTTTGGAGAATAGAAGAGAAATTATTTACTATGTTTAACAAGAAGTGCAACAAGTATTTTGCTGTTGAAATTTTTTCTTTAAATGGAAGAACTAGGAAAACTTGAAGATAGGTTATATTTAGTTAGCTAATAAACTACATTGAGGACTCATCCTGAAATAAATTTTGCTTTGAGTTTTTCTTTTGTTTTGTCTTATCCCCTTTAGTCTTGTCTGACGTGAATGGGTACCACTGGAATATTCTTAACATTTTACTTCATCATATGATACTATAGTTCAGAAAGTTATATATGCTCAACTAAAAAGACAACAGATTTTATTAGACTTATTTAATGGTCCTAATTCAGTAAAGCTTTCTTGAACATCAAATTCTAGACATGATTTAAATATGAAAATTTGCTTGTGTGTATTAATAATGGAAACAGTTCATAATAATAAGAAAAACTGATATAAATGAAACATTTAGAATGAGTCTAGATATGATGTCATTGGTGATTTCCCACACTACTACAGTTTATATATTCATATTCACAGTCTTCAAAATCCTGGCAGAGTACATTGATATCTGGCTTTTCTCAACTGCCTTCACCCAGATTCTATGACTCTGTGAAGTGGAAAAAAGCCTTTTGAGTAGTGTTGGGATTTTAACAACATAGTCATGAAGATCCTGTTATCCAAATGCATGCTTTCATATGGTGGGATGGAATGCAGAGTCCACTACAGCTTTTGGTATATTCACAGAGAGAGTGGAGAGAAATCTCAATGATAAGCATGTAAGTTTTTTAATTGGTATAACCACTAAAGAAGCATGTAAGTATTTATTTTTATATATATTGTTTAATTTTTACCATTGTAATTTAAAACGCAGAGGTTTTATTGGTTGAAAATTAAATAAAATAGATCATGTAAGTGATATATAGACTATCAAGGAAACTTGTAAAACTGTATTTTTAGGATCACTGATCATGGGGTTAAATTTTTGAATTGATAATTAATCCACTGATATGCTTAGTGTTCTCTGTTCATTAGTACAAATTTAAATAAGGATCTGACATCAAAATAGAATAGAAAAATCAGTCAGATGTGTTTAGGGGTGTGATTACATCCCAACATTTTAAAGTTGAGAATATAAAATTATGTACCCTAAATGCCTTTGGATTAAATGTAAGTTTTTTTTTTTTTTTTTTTCCTGTTATTTTTCTTCTGAATTACAAGATAGAGGCCATGAAGTTTTCTCACTAGCTTTCAGGCAATGTTGATGTGGATCTACATCTTTTATTTTAAAAATATCTCCTGGATAATGAATTCCTGAATATTTAATTTATGATATTTTGTGATGAGATATTTTATTGGTAAGAACATTTTTGTCTTAAAGATAGAAAGACAAAATGATAATTGAAATTCATATCTGAAGGAATTAGGATCATAAAATCCAAGTTCTTTAGTATAGGAGTGAGAAAACCGAAACTTTGGAGTGAATGTTTTTGCAGAAATCAATCGTTGAGAAACTAAGCACCACTCAGAGAGTTGAACTCAGGTTTATTTGCATTGATATACCCAGAAGAGTTCACAGTCCAAGACCCTGAGCCCCAAACAAAGAGATTTTAGGATTTTTGTAGGATTTTACATCTTCCTGTTCCTGCCTGGTCTCCTTGTTCCCCATAGATGGAACATCCCCTTAAGCATGTGAAGGCGCACTTCTGCATTTGCAGTAAGGGGTGCATAGACTGTGGTTACAGGATGTAGGGAAAGGGGGTCGGATTACACAAGCTTGTGGTTAAGAACAGGTTGGGTTAGTCATCAAACACTTGTAAAGCAGTGCAGAAGGATTTTATAACCTCTTATCAGAACCTGGGGTCCTAGGCCCTGGGGCTTTCCTGTCTCATGATGACTTACCCTCAGTCATCCATTTATTTAGTTGTAAAACAAGATAAAGAAATTGAAAAAAAATTATTGGACAAATTAATATCAGAGTCTGACTTCAGTGAGGTTAAACTCAGAAAACTATACACTATCACCAAAGAATGCATTGCTTTAAACGCCAAATAATATTCTTTTTCATCAACGCATATGAAGGAGTAATCTTAGAAAATTCTCATTTCTGCATATGTATAAGAACACTTTTTTCCAATAAAAGAGTTATTACAATATTTTTTTTTTCTTGTTATGAATTCTTATTTTAAGAAGGGATAGCAAATAATTGAAAAATAATAGTTCTCATGTGTTAGGCAAAGATAAATAATAAGATAATGCCAATTCTCTATTTTTCTTCTACAAATTATACGTTAGTTCAGTCTAACATAAATTGTTCTATAATATAATCCATATTAAGTGGAGAAGAGAAGTCAATATGTAGTTACATACATATTATGAACTACGGAAAACATATGGGCATCTGATAAATTTTCTATTTCCTTGCAGTGTATCAAAACACGATTATTTTTATCATTGTCCTTCATCTTTCACAAGTAGAATCTTACTTTCTTAAAAAACAGAAAATATCTTAAAATGAGGTCGAGGTACAGCCCTTAATATTGCGTGTGTGATTACATGAGCACAAAAACCCCCTATCATGTACTCAGTATTTAATTATTATATTGCAAGGCCATGTTGTCTCTATGGTAAAAGGAGATCTGCTACTCTTTTTAGTGTCCATCGTCAATGTGCCTCAGCACAATGTCTTCTTTTCCTCCTTGGAACACTAACAACCTTCACTGATGGGGGCAGAAACCATTTCCTCTTCAGAATGGACCTATTTATTGTACCTTTAGGGAATCTTAGCAAAAAAAA
>PVJO010023555.1:0-25933 GCA_004026905.1 Hystrix cristata | reverse complement strand
TGAGTACACATCGAATTGTTTCTCTGATATGAGAAACCATAACTGTAAATAAAGACAAAGAGGTGTAATAGATATTATATAAAAGGAGGATGGTGTGCAGAGGAGAGGAGTACTAGAAAGAAAGAAGGGGAAAAGCAGAAAGGCAACAGGGGAAAGAGAGGGGAAAGGGAAAATATGGAAAATGATGAATGAACCTGCTATAAATAGGGAGGGAGGGAGCAGAGGGGAGGGGCGGGGGAGAGGGGGAGAACCAAGATGCATCATGTATAGGTACAGAATAAATATAATGAATGTGACCAATTGTGTGTAGAATGTACCAATACATGTTCTTGGTTTAAAATTAAAAAAAAAAAAAGATGCCTGGTGTAGGAAGCAAAACTAGCAGGAGATGAGGCTTGACTGCTCAACAAGTGCCAAGTCATCAGGATATCAGAGAAGCTTGAAATTTTACTATTTGTGAAGAGGCAGAGAAAACTTAGAGCAGAGGGGTGATACTCAATTCTGCCAAAAGTCGCTTATTCAAGAGTACATCCAGTTCATTTCGTGGAGCCATACACTTAAACAGCTCCTACAAATCAAATTTTTTCTTCAGTTTTTCTGTTGGTGCCCCTGATAACATTCTGAGGTAAAATACTTGCTTTTCTTCAAGTAATAGAGCGCTGTCTAAAAAATCAGCCGATTGTTTAAAATCACAAAATGTAAAAAACGTGTTTCTAGTGTGTCACATTTTAGAGAAGTGATGGGATGGAAGCATGGGGAGCAGACCATGACCACACAAACACGTGTCCTGGTCTGATTGACGGCACAGTTGCTAAAGAAAAGTCATTCAGTTGTCATCCACTTGTATTTCCTTCAAAGTCTATAATCAGCCAAGTTTCCTAGCTGGGGGACAGAAATGAAATCGCTCTTTCTGGACAGGCATATACTTGAAATCCTTTGCTAGGTATTTATTACCGAAGCAAAGATTAATCTCAATTTGTTGCTGCAAGCTTTGGAACACTCGAAATCTCTAAAGTTCATTGAGTACCAAGTGGCCATGAGATAAGTGTTCGCTAGGACTGCAGGCATAGCATTCAAACAGCAAGGAGAGCTGGAAGAACTCTGCCTTGAGGTCTGCACTCTGCTTTGTTTTATTTCCTTCCCCACATAAGTTTTTAGGAATTTTCCACTTGCTGGAAGGGATTTCTCAAGCATTGCAGTACAGTTTAGCTTATTTTCCTCATGGATAAATCCATGTGTAATCATTTCAGCAGGTGAGAGAATTCAAGGAAGTGGTAACTTGCTAGGAAATGAGTCTGCAAGACTGTGAATTTTTTTTCATTAGTAGTATAATTTCCAAAATATCCCATTTCATTTTCACGTAAGAGGTATTTTTCCATCTCCTCATGTTTACCTGAGTGGGAACACTAGAGCACACTCTTCCCAAGCGCTCTTTCCTGGAGCAACCAGACTTTCCCCGAGAAGTCTGGCCAACCTTTATCCGCCCCTTCTGTTTCTGTTTCTAAGCTAAAGATGTTTGCCTCCAGCCACTATTTGATAGTGGATGTGGAATTTTTATGTTTTTTAAATCCAGTCAAAGAAAACAACTTCCAGATATTTCGATTGTTACCTGTTTTTCAAGGTGTTATTTTCTGCAGTGATGCTTAGTTGGTTAGAAAAATACAACGTGTTTGATATCACATGTCACCTAAAGTTGTACCAGTCCCTTTAAAATAGTACTTCTCTCCTCGGTATTTTGTTCTCTTGTGTAAAACCTTAGAGATCTCTAAGTATATCTCAGTTGTGAAAGGTTGAGAATATTTGTCACAATAATATGTATGCACTGCCCAAAAAGCAAACAGTAATTTTTTGAGGGGTTGGTCAGGAAAAAGCTTTCAGATAAAAAAAGAAGAAAAACCTCATCAGACAGTAGGATTGCTCTACATGTGTGTCGCACACATACTACATACACATACAGACACGGCAATGACAAGACTACAAAGAAGGTATTTTTACCAGTCTTATTGCTGATGGCACACTGATGTGCAGGCCCTGTGTTTATAATTATATTACATGTAATTAAACAAGTTATTAGTGATACCAAAAAAATGCACACACTGAACATTTAAAATGTACTTTAATTTAAAATCAGTTGCTTTACTTAAGAAGCATGATTTTTCAAATTGTTACATCAGAGTTTGAGATTTGGTTCCATCAACTGATTTATTGAATGACTACTGTATGTTGGGCCCATTCACTATTTTGCTTCTAGGGTGATGACACAGACGAAACCCCCGTCGGGATGCTCTTTATACATGGGGTCGGGGAGGAGGCTGTGCATGCCGAGTTAAGAAGGACAATGAGAAAGGGCAATGTGTTGTCCATGTATTGGCAGTGCAGGGCTGGTGTACACAGGGAGACTGGAGGACGTCTCTCCTAGAAAGTATTGCCCAAGCGGAGATCTGAAGGGATGGAGAAAGCTGTGCACACAAGCAGGCAAGAATGTGCCAGGTACAGGGGTGGCAAGCAAGCTGCCCTGGGGCTTCTGCTGGGAACCGGAAGAAGCCAGGTCTAGCCAGTGAGGGACTGTGCTGGCACATGGAGCCAGGGAGGGTGACAGGGTTGGTAGCACTTTCCTGCAGGTGAGATGGGAAGTGAGCGGTGGGCCCTGTGCAGAAGATTGGGCTAACGAGACATAGCTTGCTGAGGATCGCTGACTTCGGAGTTGACTGCAATCCTCGGTGGGGCCAGGATGAAATGAGCAAGACACTGAGCAAGTTTCTTTGTAGGGGCTGTTTCCTCCTCTTAACGAGAGGATAACGAGACCTGTGGATCGGTTTGTTTGAGGACAAAATGACATAACAAAGCTTGGTGGGGCTGATTCATTCAGACATAGACAAACGCATACATGCACACACAGGTACGCACATGTATAAAAATACATCTTTCGTCCAATCCAAATCATGGCTCTTGCTGGAAGATGATTCCAAAAGCCAACATACTTAGTCTTCTCCCAGTCTCCTGTCTTCATTGTCAAATACACTGCACATTTAGTTGCCCTTCTCAACACAGTTCTGAGCATTTCTTTGCCCACACACCTGACCTCAGTTCACGCGCCTGTGCCAGCTCCTGAAGCATTGGCTTAAATCAGTCCTTGTGAGTGTGGTGTGCAAAAGCCTGCACGACTGGGCCTCTGCTTGCTGCATCCACTCCTTGTGTTTTATTAGGGTTCTTTCTGCCTGGACCACCCCTTTCTTCCCGAGGATGTGACTCTCAGTCTACAGACTTGTGAGAAGAATAACTGTGTGATCACAGTGGAACTGGCTGGCGGAAACAATCTCAATCTTGGTTTGACCTCACCTTCCCTGTGGCTGTATCAGGTCCCTGGGGACTCTTGTAATAGTGAGCTGGCTGGGGAGATAGGCAGAGGCCCAGTCTCAGTTGCGACTGTCTGAAAAAAACAAATGTAGCTTTTTCTACTCAGAAACTATCTCCAAACAAGCAGGCATCGGTTCCCAGCGACCTCAGAGCCAGCACCTGTCTGTGCTTTGTCTTGTTCTCCCTGAGAGCCGGCACTGCCCTTGTCGCTTCTTCGGTGCTCCTCTTCCCACTGTGCAGGTCTACAGATAGGTTCTGGGGCAGGGCGGGAAGCTTCGCCCCTGCTCAGTATTCCCCAGACCTTTGATCTCTGACTTACCTCTGTTCTGCTTTATGACGGAGCCAGTCCCTGGCAGTTAACGCTGCTCAGTCTAGCCGGGTCTGAATGGGGGGGGGGGGGTGGAGATGACAGAGAAACATAGACGAGGTAAACCTTGGTTATTTGAGAACGTGTTACTGCTCTCATCTAGTCTAGGGCATAAAGTTTCTGTCCTGTACGCTGACTCCGATCGCTCCCTATCAGATCACTCAGAATTGCGGCACCAGACTTCAGTTGTTGGGTCTTGAGATCACAGAGACTACCACTTAATTGTATAGGCGGTTTTGTTTTGATTTGTTTTGGCTATGACTGTCATAACAAAATACCAGACTGGGCGCTTTAACGGAAGAAATTTATTTCTCACAGTTCTGGATGCTGGGAAGTCCAAGATCAGGACATAGGTCAGGTAGATTGCATTTTGAGGCCTCTTCTCTTGGCTTATGGCCGCTGCCATCTTGCTGCGTGTTCAGCTGACCTCTGCGCGTGCGCACTTGGGCAAGAAGCTGGCCCAACCCCATGACCTCACCTAGCTCGAATCACCCGGAGGCCTCCCGCCAGGGTCAGAGCACCGACTCAGGAATTTTAGGGGGCGCGGACGTTCACTCTGTAGCAGCTTTGGTTTTGTTTTAATCTCTAAGGTATTTCATGGCTTCAATTAAACGAAAGAACATTCTGCACATGCACCTAGGTAAGAAAACATTCGTATTTGTGCCAGTAATGTTCAGCCTTTTAACCAAGTTAGTTCTGTTTTCAGCGTTGATTCTTGTAAAATCAGACATTAATGAGTTCATATACTCTGTGATCTTGCTTTTCAGCAGAACTGGCTAAAGATGACACCTCATTCTGCAGTGTGGTCCCAAGGAAACTTTTTGGTTTCTTCCAGGGCGAGAGGATTTGGATTATGGCTCCAATTTAGTTCATTATTACTGGCTTATACTTTACATTTTCAGTATTTTTCTGCCATCAGATTGTGGCATTCTTCTCCCCTCTCTGTTTCTCATTCATGCACACACATATTATCTCTGTCTATAGGTATCTACATAAATACCTATCGCTTTCCCATTTGGTATGAAACATTTTATGTCTTTATGACTTATTAAAATGACATCAAGCATATGAACAAAAATAGCCCTTTTTTTTTTAATCTATGTCTTCTTGGGGAGTTTTTTTTAAGATTTATCATTTTATTGATCTCAAAAATAAGCTTATGGTTTTATTAACTGACTCATCTTTTTTCTACCTAAAATATTACAGTACTATTCTTACTTAGCTTTTAACTAAATTCTTATCTTTTAAACTTTTTAATTAAAATAGGATATATCTACTTTTCAAGATAATTTGGTATCACTTCATTGTCATTTATTTAGTTCTAAAGATTTACCAATTCCATCTTAATTTCTTTAATTTAGAAGTACATTTTATTTTTCTAATTACATTTTCTACTACTTGTTTCTAATATAATGGCACCGGGTAAAAATATAGTATGTCTGGGAGCATTTTAAGAACTGTTTGTTGAAAACCTAGGAACCTAATATTTTTTATAAATATTTTCTGTTAATTTCTATTGTTCAAACTGTTTACATCTTTACTATACGGTTTATTTTCTTGAGATATGAGTACTTAGTATAGGTGCTTTAGATCTTCTGTTTTTATCATGTATCATTTTTCTTTTTAATTCTTCAACCAAATATGCTTCAAGGTTTACTTGATATATTTCATGTATTTGTGATGTTTCTATAATAGGATATTCTTTTACATGTTTTTAATGTTTTCCTCTTTAAACTATATTTGTGTTAGAGGGTTTTAATTTTTCCCTTTGTGTTTTATCTTTTTAATAAGGGAAACTTTTGTTGGTATTCTTCATGTATTTGTGTGACATATCTTTTTCCATACTTGGTTTTCAACCTCTGGTTTTTTTAGGTATGACTTATAAGCAGTTTGTAGCTTGATTTTAATCTTTTGTTTCATTAAGTCAGATATTCTTTATTTCTGAGTGAATTTAAACTTTGGACATTTATTATGGTAACTCATGTATTGGATGGACTTCTTCATTATTTGATATTTTCTGTTTACCCTGTTTCTTTTCTTCATTTTTCTACATCTCTACATTCTGCAATTGTTTTAGCCTGTTATTTTCGTATACTAAATTGGAAATTGTAGATTGTATTAATATTGGCTTATGAATTTTAACTTATATATTTAATTCTGTAAAAACTTATATCTTTAGTTGTCTATTGCTTGTATCCTCCTCCTACCTGTGACAAAGACCTTATCAATTTTGTGTGGTTGCTTATGACTGTTTTTCACCAAAGTTTTATTATTTTTCACCAAAGTTTCAGGAAGTAGATAAATGTATGAATAGGTATAATTGCTTAATGTGTTTACTGTTGTTTCTTGCATGTCCCTCTCTGCTAAGTCTAATTTTCTTTCCAGAAGAATCCAGCTTAATAGGTCTTTTGAGGACTGTGTTAGTACCAGCTACCTTGGTTTCTGTGGATCTTAAACATTTTTATTTTGCCCTAATCTTGCATAACAGTTTGGCTTGGTGTAAAAATCTAGGTTAACAGTCACATTTCCTCAGCACCTTGAAAATATCACTACATAGTTTCTTGCCATCTGTTGTAGCCAGTGGGTTTACTGTCACCCTAATAAGGGGTATTATTTGTACTCCCCACCCTTCCCCTGTAGTTTTTAAAAGTTGTGCACTTTCATTACAATATAATTGGGTCTAGATTTACCCTCATACAGTCTGTCCTTCTTTATCCTATTTAGTACTTTGAGTACACTTTCAACCTAATGACTTACATTTTTCTTGCATTCTGGAAAATTCTTGGTAATTACTCTTTATGTACCTTCATCATTTCTCCTCTTTCTCTCTTCTCTGTGTCTCTCTCTCTCTCTCTCTCTCTCTCTCTGATTTTTTGGGGACGAGTTCCTCAGTATTCACCACTTTTTATTAACTCACTCTTTGATCCTAAAGTTATCTTACTGCATATTTTACTTTCAATATCTATATTTTTACATTTCAAGATGTGTTTATTTTCATATTTACCTATTCTTATTTGTGTGTGTTTTATAGATTCAACTTCTTTTTATTGGTAATTTTGAGTTTCTTAATCTCTGGCCACTGTTAGTATACTCTTTTAAAACATTTTTTCAGATTGTTTTATGAAAATATTTCATCTGAAGCACTTTTATATCCAAGTTATTGATGTTTATTCACTTCCCTTTATTCATACCTGCCCAGAGTCTTTATTTTTGCCTCCCTTCTGGCTCACAAAAACACAAGATTGTACTGGGCCCCGGCTGCTGTTTTTGCTTCTCTACCCTGTATTTTTCAGCCCTTTGTTGGTGCATGTTCAGCGTAGATGCCTCTGTGACCCATAATCCATCTTGAGCCAGAAGTCCCAAAGTTTGGTTAAGCAAGAAATAGATATAAAATATAATTTTATTTGCATCGTCATTCGATGCTTTTTAATTTCAACTAGGACAAAAGAAACTTTGATTTCCTTACTTTGATTCTAATTGCAGGACTTGATACTTTAAAAAGTTATTTTGAAACTATTCTTATTTCGCTTGCTTCAGTTTTGGAACCGTTTGGCTTTAGCTGCAACACTATCATGAGCGCTGAAGAGTAGACTTTTGAGAGGGAAGTGGTAATAGGGATGCTGCTCCCATTTCAGTGCCAAAGCTGATAATGGGTGGTTAAAGACTTCCCCCCGGTTACACCTCTGAAAATTCCTGCTATTCACTCGGGACTGACTTGGTTCCCTCGGCCAGATCCTCTGTTTAATTCCTTACTTTCTCTCAGCAAGTATTTGCTTGTTCTGTGCCCTAGATAGATGACAGCAGACAAATCACAATATCTCTACTCTCCTGGGACCCCTCTCCCGACTTAGTGTTAATAATAACTTTGATCAGCTGAGAGTATTAATCACTGAAAAACTGAGTAGAGATATCATTTAGAATTGTTTTATATGCACAGTAAAGGTAGGTGAATAAAATGGTGATTTTAGTATCTACTTTAATGATCTTTCAGGAACTATATCCAAAGAAACTCACTCCCGTTCTTGCCACATGCCTGGAAAACTGCCATAAGCAATGCTCTCCTTATTTGTACATACTGTACAGAGTTTTCCACTCTGTTTTCTGTGGTAAATCCACCCTGGTAGTCTACCAGTTATTCTAATGCTGTAGTTTATGGACTTAATTTAAATCTAGGAGAAGAGCGATAATCAATTTAATTGGTCTGTAATCCAAGGTTCCAGTTTTAGAAAACATATTGAAGTTTTCCAGCTTGGAAAACAAAGTCAAACAGAAGCAATGATAGTAAATCATTGTTATGGTTTGTGTCTAGATGTCCCCCCAAAGCCTCATGTGGTAAGAGGTAGCTGGGTCTAGAGTGTGTGATGCTGGGATTAAGGGTATGTGATTACTAAATTGGTCCACTGATTGGTTTAGCACCACACTAATCCCAGCAGCCTGGATAAGATATAAGATACAGGAAGAAGCTGGTTAGTCCCCTTACTTGCATCCCTTGCTTACCTTGCTGCCTTCTACCTGTGTGCCATGCCATCCCACCTTGGACCCAGCTGATTGTGGACTGAAACCTCTACAAACTGTGACCCAAATAAACCTTTCTTCCCCTAACTTTGGGTGTCTGGTATTTTGTCTCAGCAACGAGAGAAAAGTAACTAAGACAATTCATATTGTTTGTTCAAAACTTGGAATCACATATAAAACATGGCAGTCAATGATGGAGCCCATTTTTAATTAGGTACAAGACATGGATTAGAGTTTCCCTCATTAATTAGGTAGCTACGTCAGGAATTACTCTTAAAAGCGGTTGTACGATATTAGTTTTCATTGACTTACTCATTCTGGTCTGCTCTGCTGCTGTGATTAATGAATTTTTGAGCAATGACGATTAGGTTAGATTGAGCTCGTTATTCCAGTCTGAGGGCTTTAATGGCTGGAGCGTGGAACTGAAGGTCAGGATGTGGGGTCCCGTTCTATGCTCACTGCTTACCTCCCATGCAGTTTGAATTTTTTCCTGTTCTGTGGAGATACTGTGGATTGTTATTGTGAATAAAACGCTCTAAATCACAAGGATATAAAGTACTGTGAAAGCAAATGTGGAAAAAAATGATGATAATTTAGAGGAAAAAATCTCTCATTCATCTGGGAATAATATTTAGAATTCGTAAGCAATTTTTCAGTGAAAATTTAGATACTGTACTCTACAGATGGAAGGATTGCATTTCTGTTCGCTTCATTGTAAAATAGTAATCACACCTGACACTTGGACAGTGATTTTCAAGCATTTAAGTACGTTGTCATTTTAATCTCATGTGATCCTTACAGAAGCCCTATAGACTGGGTCATTTTTGTGTGGCCGCATAAAAAGCAGACAATCATCTTTTCCCAGAGAGTTTAAGAGCTGTTGGGTGCATTTGTCACGCTCTGCAAAGCAGGTGCGCTTTAGCTTCCGGCCAAGCAGGAGGTCTGTGTTTCTCCCTTCACCTCTTCACACTTTTCCGCAGTAACAGCTCCGAAGCGCACGACTCGGTGTTCTTTTCCTTGGGCCTCCAAAATGCCATTGTGGGCTGCTTTCTCCTTGAGTCCTGTTCCTGTAAATAGGTCCCAGCATTTACTGCAGACTAGCAGATCAGCCAGGAAACTGCGCTCATTTCAGGGGAGTGTGAATAGGTGGAGACGCCACCATTCCCCAGTTGCTGCCTCTCTCATGAGGTTGGATGTAAATCTGAGTCTGTCTTAGCTAAAGTTTGAGTCACTCTTGTTTCGTGACATGTAAGCACACACTCAGTGTTCAGACTGACCCACCAATATCTAGGACATCTCCTTTTCTCCAAGCATCCACCACAGGTCAGAGGCAGGGTGGAGCTGGCGTTTACTCAGAATTTATGAGTCATGCACAATTCCTCCGATGCTGCTTCTCGCTCTGAGCTTGTCTGGTGCTGGCAGAGGGGTAATCCCCGGGCGAGCTGGCGGAGTGCCGACGCACTGCTCGGTTTCATTGCAAGCGTGCATGCTAGGTGCAGACGGGCTGGCATTTTGTACACACTGCCATGCCTGTGGCCACAGAAAATTTGCTAAGACGGAATTCCTGAAATAGAGGTGGAAACGTGTCCAGAGCTCAGAGGCTGGCTTCGTGGACACAGCCAGGAGAGGCATCTGATTCGAGGACTGAGCCTGGACTCTGAAGTGTGGGGGCCACTTACACCACAGATGTGCAAATGCACACCCGAGTAAGGAAGGCAGACTGTGGGCCTGGGAGGAGCGCGTGCCCCGCAGGCCTTCCATTCCCCAAGCAGTAATAGCAGCACCCCGGCCAGCTGAACAGGTGCCACCACAGAGGTTCCCTTTCCAGGGTGCAGCGCTTGCCGTCAGGCCATCTGGCTTGTCAAGCGTGCGTTAGTACAGAGTGGGATTTTAAAGCTTTGGCTGAAACAGAGTCACTTACCCTCTCACACTGGCCGCATCTTTTTTCTTTTGGTCTTCTCCCTCCCCCAACACACACACACACACACACACACACGTGCGCGCGTGGAGAGAAATATATGTGTGTGCATGCACATGTGTGGCAGGGGTCAAAACTCCAGTGACAGCATGCTGTTGATTTAGTCTCTAGAAGGCGCGGTGTGGTCAATGTGGCGGCAGCCGTTCAGTGACTAATGCTAATTTTTATTTCATCAGAATATAATATTTGTATGCTTTAAATTTCCTTTTGAATTTGATAATAGCATATGCTTATTCTTAAAACAAAAACTATCTGGAATAGTTTTCCCTCCCATAAGTACTGTGACTGAAGGGACATATTTCAGTGCTTTAAGTGATTCTAAAGGCAGTATATGTGTAAAATAATGTCACTGTATCGGTGACATTTTCCACTGTTCCCCTTTTTGGATAACTCAAGACTGTGCTGTTTGTTCTTCCTGCCTGTCCAATGGAAAAAAGAACAAATTAAGATATTTTAAAGAACTTCCGCTGGATTTTTTTCAAATTCTTTACATAAATATTCATGTAGGACTTGACAAACAGCAAACAATCGAACAATCACATGGAGTGACTTAGAGTTAGCGAAGGGATAAAGCTGTATCTAGATCTGATAGCTTGATGGCTTTTATCCCTTCAGGAGAATACATGAAATACACATGTGCATGACAATAAATAGTACTCATGGGGTCATACGTGCTTTAGATGAATATTACATGACTATTTTATTTTTTAGTTTGCGGGTTAATTGCACAAGCCACATAGAAGCATAAAGCCGTGCTTCATCCTGCCGGAAGCAAAAAGAGAGAGAAAAAAATGATGCTGTAAGGCAGAGGCAGGAGCCAGCCCGAGCCTGCCCTGGTCACTCAGTTAGTGATTGCGGTGAGCCGGCGGCGGGCCAGCACAGGGGAGGCCGGGGCGCGGCGAGGGACCCACCCGCGGCACAGTCAGGTTTCCCGCGGGGCCCTGGGGAGACTGCCCGCCTGCCTTAGAGCGGGATGTGTGGCTCCGGCTTCTGCGTTCTCACCTTTGGAACAGAATGCGAATCCTGGTAAAATGGTGCACTTAATGTTCAGACATTTCCTAAAAACGAACAAACAAAAACCGAAGTCTGCTCCCGTAGAATTCCTAATAAGATCGTGCTAAATTAAAGTATTTAAATATTCCAGGCAGGTATCACCATCAAAGGCAGACAGCAGAGCTGGTCACTATTTGCAGTATTGGCAGACGTACGGAAGGAGATTCCGTTTGTTCCGAGTCAGCCCAAGGACAGGACCTCGCTTGCAGCCTCACAGGATTAAAGTTGGGAGTTTTCTTCAGGTGAAGAAAATGGAACCAGTTGAAACTATTTGCTGAGAGTGAGCTGCAGGAATGAGTTAAATAGAGTGGGCACTTACGTGGCTTCTGGCATGTTTCAAACCTGTCATTCTCAGATCAGTTCTGCCTCATTAAGTTTGAGTTTACTGGTATTATAGAGCAACCCAAAACCATTAAAACCTGCTAGACGGTTTCCACTCAAGAAGTCACTGCCAACCCAGTGCCCTGGCTGAGACACCGGCCGGAGTCAGCCGGAAGAGATGCCTGAGCCAGCCACTCGGTGGGGCTGAGAGGCTCAGCAGCTCTGGGGCAGACCCAAGAACACTGCCTCTCTGCTCTAAATTCAGGTGCACTGGAGTAAAACTACCATAAGTTAGCGTTGCATCTTGACCTTTCGTGTCCTACAAGCCATCTAGGATTAGCCCGTGATGTCCTGACTTTAGGAATCAAAATGTGATGATACAATTGATTTTAAATTTCCCAAGGTAACTGCTCATAGGAAGCCCAGAGAACCTAATAATCTTGTTTTAGCCATTGCCTTCAATCTCACGAAGTCTTCTGAACAATTTGCAAGAAAATCATGGCATGCCCGTCTTTATTCTTATAATTCTTTGGTAGATACCCATGTGTCTTAGTTAGGTTTTTCAGAGCCAGTGGTTTTAAGAGAGCAGATTTAATAGGGGACATTTATAGATTACAATATTCACCCAGAAGCCAAATGCAGAAGGTGCCGAATGTCAATCTAGGCACTGGAGACCCAAAAGATCCAGTCGAGGGGTGGGAGCCCACAGCACTGTCCCATGTAGGTCTGTGTCTGCATATGATGGCTGAAAGGATCTTCCCTGGAACCAGGATACGATGCTCGCAGCAGAGATGACAACCAGAGCTCCTCCGAAGCAACAGCAGCCATCCTCGACGACAGCAAGGCCCCGAGCTCCTTCCTCGAGGACAGCCGAGTTCCTTTCGGAAGAACCAGCCGCACCAGAGCTTCTCCTGGGAAACAGCCCACCAACTAGCTACGGCTCCCACTCTGCCTTATGTTGCATCAGCGACAACCCTCAGGTGGATCTCGTACTCCCAGCATCACACCACCTCGGTCCAGCTGGGTGTTCTGGCTCAAGTTGACCATACCAGGTCCACCACACCATGGAATAAGGAATTGCCCAAAAATAAGAGATTAAATCAAAAAAGAATCTAAGCCAAAAGTGAATAATTTGAATTATTAGCTTGCCAGTGTTATTTGGTGATGACTCATTGATGCCATTCATTGGTGAAATATTTTGTTGTATCTAATTATGTATTACACATCTCAAGTGCTAAGATGATAACAAAGTTTATGTAGATCCTATAATCTCTGGCGTGCTTGTGCATGAAACAACTAACAGTGACGGCAGTACTTGATTAAGAAAATCCTGAAGTAGCAAGCCTAATAACAAGTTAGTTCTGGAGAATAAATAGCCAGCTGTGTTTGAGAGAAGGTCTCTAACTGGAGTTGTTCCTGTAGAGGGACAGAACAGGATAAAGGGGGAGATGACAAAGGCTAGTATGTAATCTGCCGGAGGACTGAGCGGGATCTGAGTGTGAAACTGGCGTGAAGTTTGGGTGTACAGAGAGTGGTCAGCTTGAAGATTGCAGAGTGAATCCTTGTATGGCAGGACTCAGACACCCAGATGCCTGGGAGAGGCCAGACAAGCCAGTTATTAGAATGGCAAAACTGGTGGATACCATGCCCTAAGAGGAAGCCTCCTCAACCCCAAGTAGCCATTCCCCATGGCAAGGACTCACTGTTTTTCAAGAGAAATTCAGGGTCAGTATCTGAAATGCATGGAATATCTGGATTTTTAGAAACACTAACCATGTTATGTAAAACATGTCTAGAGGCTGATTTCACCGCAGCCCAAGTTGGATGGGAAAGGGGAGTGTTGGAACTTTTTAGGCAGGCCAGAGACATGATGAACATTTCAAGACTGTTGTCACCATGCTGCCTGCAGGTGATTTGGAACAGGAAAGACCAGGAGATAGATTCTAGGAAGCCTTTTCTTTTCTTTTCTTTTCTTTTTTTATTTCATGGAAAATAAAAGAAAATTTCGTAACAAAATAATAGGAGGCTAACAGAACCGTAGTTAATACACTGTACATCATTTCTTCAGTTAGGTGTTGAATACCTGGTCAAATAAATAGCCAGCAATACTTGGTGACCAAGTAAACCTGTCCTTAGGTATTTCCGTAGGGTGCCTTGTCTAGGGGAACAGGTTGTGGCTTTTTCACACAGGCCTCCTGTCTCATCAAAATGTCTCTTGCCGGCACCTCTGGGCTGCCCCTGACTTCCACCCAGAGAAGCGAACAGCGGTGGGTGGGCAGTTGGTTAGCTGGTTGGCACTTAAGGATCCTCTGAGATCTGGGGCGCAGTACGAAGGCTCTAAGTCCTGGCCTTAGACTCGGAGCGCTTGCACCCGCGTCCCAGTTCTGCTGCTCCCTGACGCGACTTCTGGAAGCCGGCAAAGCTCCCTCATCTGGGGCAGTGGCGCGTTGATTGTCACTTCCTGTCCTCCCAGCCTCAGCTGAAGAGTTTCTTTCAGAGACGCCTTCTGTTACCTTCCCGCTTCCAGTCAAGGCAGAACCTTCGTCTCTTTACTCAGGCTGTTTCAGCAGATCACCAAATCACCACGATCTGGTGCTGAAGTCCAAATTGCAGGAGCGTCAGAGCCGCCTCGCGGCGAAGGGTGAGGGAAGACGCCTTCCTGGTTCGCCGCTGCAGCTCCAGCGCCGCCTCTAAGGCTGCGCGGGCCTCAGCTGTGTGTCGGGGTCGTCACATGGCCTCCTTGAGGGCCACCGGGCTCTGGATTCGAGCCCGCCTGATCAGTGTCTTCCCCTCCTAACTGGTAACATCTGCAAGGACTGTTTCCAGATAAGTCAGCTCACCAGACCTCGGTTCACCTGAGTTTTAGAGAGCCGCTGTTCCACCTGGCGTGTGCCCTGTTTAACTCTTCATTGTGGTGTCTGTATTTGTAGTTGCATATTAATTTCTTGGTTCACCCTCCTAACGTAGAAATTCTAGGAGGGCAAGCTTCAAGTCTGTTTTATTCATTTCTCTTTCTTTATTTTTATTTTTATTGATACACATTTACAATACGTAATGATTACATTTTTCATGGAGAGTTGTTACATGAATATAAGGCATTTTAATTCTTTCTTCATCCCCTTTCTGCCCCACCCCCATCTCTCAGTCCCCTTCCTTTTTGCAAAGGAACTGTTTCCCCATTTTCTATTGTCTATCTTACATTTTGCTCTTTATTTATATTTTTGGTTTCTCATACATGAGAAGCCATGTGATATATCTGATTTATTTCAGTTAGGATTATGGTCTCAAGGTGCATCCATTTCCCTACAAATGACTCAAATTTGTCCTTCTTTGTGGCAGAGTAGTACTCCATTGTGCATAAATGCCACATTTTCTTTATTCATTCATCCGTTAATGAACATATGGGCTACTTCCAAGGTTATGAGTTGTGTGCTATAAACACGAGTATGCATGTATCACTGTAATATGATGTCTTTTTAACTCTTTCCAGAAGATACCTAGAAGGGTCAAATGGAATTTCTAGTCTCAGTTTTTTGAGGAATCTCCATACTGATTCCCATAGCAGCTATACTAGTTTACATTCCAACCAACATTGTAGAAGGGTTCCTTTTTCCATGCAGCCTCACTAGCATTTGTTATTATTTGATTTCTTGATGATGGCCACTCTTTCTGAAGTAAGATGGAATCTCAGTGTTGTTTTAATTGGTACTTCTCTAATAGCCAGCAATGTTGAACATTTTTTCATGTATTTATTGGCCATTTGTACTTCTTCTGAGAAGTGTCTATCCATTTCACTTGCCCATTTTTTGGTCAGGTCTTTTATTTTGGGGGTTCTAATTTTTTTGAGTTCTTTATACAGTCTAGATATTAGTCCTCTGTTCGAGGAATCATTGGCAAAAATATTTTCCCTTTCTGTAGGTTTTCTCTTCACTCTGTTGGTTGTTTCCTTTGCTGTGCAGGTTTTTAATTTCATATGATCCCATTTGTTGATATTTGGTACTATATTTTGTGCAATTAGGGTTCTTTTCAGAAAGTCTTTGCTTATGCCTATGTCTTCGAGAGTTATACCTATTTTATCTTCCACCAGGTTAAGTGTTTCTGTTTTAACATTTAGATCTTTGTCCCATTTTGATTTTAGTTCAGTGCAGAGAAAGAGCTATAGGTCTAGATTGAGTTTTCTGCGTACAGATAGCCAGTTCTCTCAGCACCACTGGGAAAGAGGCTATTCTTCCTCTGGCATGTGTTTAGTCCTATTGTATAGAAGATCAGATAGCTGAATGTGCCTGGAATTGTTTCTGCAGCCTCTGTTCTATTACATTGATCCACATGTCTATATTTGTGCCAATACTAAGCTGTTTTTATCACTATAGCTATGTAGTATGACTTGAGGTCTGGGATTGTGACTCTTCCTACTTTGCTCTTATTCCCCAGCATTGCTTTTGCTTTTCTGGGTCTCCTCTGGTTCCATAAGATCCAGCTATCTCTGAAAGTCACGCTCCCTAGGCCTGGCTTCTCACTGCAGAGGGTGGTGGGGTCCTGTTTCCTTCCAGGCCTGAGCTTACACTTCTTGGGGGTGTCTGTCTAGCCTGCCTCTCTGCACCTGTCTCCTGTGACTGTCTCTCACCCAGTCACTGTAAGAGGGTAACATCAAGAACCCTGAAGCAAAGTTGTTTTGTAGTTGTTCTGTGACTCAATCTTAATCAACCCCTTCCCTTGATGGTGGTTGATTAGACACCCCCTGACAATATGGCCTGTGAGGCTTTGGATTTCTTCTCCACTTCTAGCCTGCTGTGCAGAAAGAGTAACTTTCAGAATAAATCTCCACGCTGTTTTTGCAGTTTTCAATAGCTGTGAGCTTTTGGGGGGTTAACACCGCTGGTCCATCTGCAGTTTCTCCGCAGAGCTCCTGGCCCGGGACTTTCCTTGTGTATGCAGAGGAAACAGGCTCGCTCCTGGGAGCTGGAGTGAGCTTCCACACTGCCTCCTTCCTTTTTCTCCATTCTGCTCTGTTTCTCCAGCTTCTCTCTGTTTCATTCATTTCTATTTACTCTGTGCCTGGGTAATTTTCCATATCTAGAAGCTAATCAAGAAGTATTTATGCTGTGAATTAAATAATCTTGTTTTTCTTCTGGGCTAATTTTCTTCACTGGTAAAATGACAGGTTGGATTTCCGGTCTCCAAACAGTCCGTGGTTCTAATGTGTGATTCCAGCTTTCCTCTGAATGCTCAGTAACTCCCAGGCTGGTCCGAGTCACTATAGCAGGCATTTGCATGTATGAGATTTATTTTTTTAAAGCATGATTATACTCTATATTTTATTTAGGTTCTTCTTGAAAAAAAGGGGGAAAAATGTGACATTGAAATGCTAATTATCCTGCCTAATGTTGAAGAATTATAAAAGAAACAACCACTTCAGATATTCCGATTGTTTTAAGTATGGTAAACACTTATTCTGAGTTTTATAGTAACTAAAAACACTACATATTATGAAAACTGGACTTCACATGTAAATGTACTTCAAGCAGTTTTCACTTTTATGATGAGTGACCCTAGAAGACCTTTCCAGTTCAAATAAACAACTTTTTCTCAGAGGAGTATAATTTATTTTTTAGATGATATGGGGCAGTTATTTCTCACGGAAGTTCATGTATCAGCTTGAATTATTTAACTGACAAACCATTGCAAATTTGTCATCAGTTTCGACGCTTTGAACAGTACAGCATTGCTGAGCATCCTCTTTGCAGCCGATTATGCTGCCAAAGGAAAAAAGAATTCACTTATAATTCTACTAAGAAATGGTAGTCTTTTTGATTAAATCATGATTTTGTTTACATTAAATAGAAGAATGCTTGTTTTTTAAGTGAAATTCCAAAATTCCTAAGTACCTATGATTGAAAAGATAACTCTGTGGCCAAAATGGGAAATAACTGACTATATTAATATTTTAGACTATTCCTATTGGTAAGCATAAGAGTCGATTAATAAACATTTTTTATCTTGGTAGAAATATCACCAGCACAGTCATGGTTGTAGTGCTGATTAAAAATCAGACGCCTTCAGTTCAATTCAACACGTATTTTTAGATCTAGGCTCTGTGTCAATCCTGAAGATAACAATAGTACAGGGTACTTCCTGCCTAATGAACCAGATTTCTTCTATTCCAAAGACAAATACTTCTTTTACCTTCCCTTTGGTTCCCGTAATCACACTACTCAGAAGAGAGGAATACGGAGTCCCAGCCACTAGGAGGAGGCTGGCCAGGGTGTCAGCTGCAGCTGTGATTCCGGGCAGGAGTCAGAGCTCACTGCAGCCCCGTGTCTCTAAGGATGCTGAAGGATGCTCGAGCCTGTGGACCAGGCAAACACTGAGTCACTAGTGGGGATCTTCAGTGGGAGAGTATGAGCCAACCATGGCTTGCCATTAGCACAGCAAATATTAGGCTTGGAGCCAAGAGACCAAAATCAAACCCTACCTAGGCAGGGTGCTAGATGAGAACGGGCAGCAGGCGACACGTATTTCTTTGTCTCACAGATGCCAACCCTGAGCACCTACTCTGATTCAGACCTTCTGCTCTGGTAGGTGTTGAGGGTACCATCAACAGATGTAGTTTCAAATTGTAGTGAAGACCACAAGAGAAATCAGTAGACCAGTGCAATAAAAAGTATACAGGAGTAAGGTCAGGGGTGTTCTTTGAAGATGTATCAGTGAGAGTTCAGTAAAGGTACAAACAGAATATGAAATATATATGTGACATACAAAGGATTTTAAGCATGCTTACGATGGCCGCCTGCAGAAGTAGGAACAGCATGACCATCTGCGCTGGAGAGTCTGAGGAGACAGTCGAAGGTTGAAGAGTCCAGTGCGAGTCCATGTCCAAAAGCCAGAGTCTGTGCTGGAAGCCTGAAGGAACTGGAGACAAACATCCGAAGGTGATCACTGAACCAGAGCTCCTCTGAAAATGCAGAGGGGAGACTTCCGCCTCCTTTCCCTTTTTATCCCATCAAGGCCACACGCCTCTTGGTTGGTGCCACCCACATGCAGGGTCGTCCCTCTTCAGTGTGTGGCTTACAAGTCACTCATCCAGACACACCCAGAGCTGTGCTCCACTGATCCACTAGGCAGTTCTCAATCCATTCAAGTGGACAACACAATTTGACTGTCACAGAAGAAATGACTTTGGAACTAAGACATGGAAGATGAACAAGAGCCAGCCAGAGGAGGATGTTCCAGAAAGGGGTGCCATGTGCAAAGGAGCTGAAACAAGAAGTGGCTGGATTTGTTCAAGGAACTGAACGGACTAGGGCGCTGCCGCACAGTGAGTGACGAGCAGAGCAGCATAGATGCTGAGGTGACTGAGCAGTCAAGGCCGAGGTTGTGGAGGGCACCAGGAGCCACAGTAAGGACCTGGGTTGCATTCTCAGAATCATGCCATTGACAGAGACGAAGAGGTCCAGTTAGGGTAGGAGAGAAGATGATGAACTGAGACTTGGGATAATCATTTGACCATATCTGTGGGGTTGTACTTACTGAGATGATTAAAAATGTCATGGTTACTCTCAGGGGAGAAATTGAACCTAAAATGTAGATTGATGAGACATCTGAGTATTACTGGTGGATTAAAAAGGGGACACACAAGACACGTGGAAGGAGACCTGGGACTCTGGTATTTGAGAGACGTCGGAGAAGGCAGCTCCCAAACTCAGATGAGGAAGGTCCTGAGTACAGATGCTCTGCCTAGAGGTTTATGTTCTTATTGACAAAAGTGTATTTATCCCTAGGCACAAAGGAGAGTGAATGAAATCCCACATGTCCCATCTTGCCACAGTGTCAATTATTGATATATTTTACAGCATAATGAAGTTAATGCTGGGATATAGTTGGGCAAGGAGCTCCAGACTTCCCAGGAGGGATCCGATACTCTTCCCCCAAGGAGCCGCTGGAATAGAAAAGTTTGAGATGTAATAACTGCATTATACCTTATTCCTCACAGCTCCCTCACAAGACAGATACAAAGCTGGGTTTTAAACTTACAGATACTGAAGCTCAGAAAGCTAAGTTCCCCGATATGCTTGTGTTAGTTACTGTAGTATTAGAATTTGAATCCTGAGCCTGGTTGCAAAGCCTGCAGTCTTTCTGTTATGTAGGAAATGCAAGCAAGTGCAAGCAAGGATGAAGAAGGAAGACAGTTATGTAGGAAATGCAAGTGCAAGCAAGGATGAAGAAGGAAGACAATTTCAATAATATAAAATACCAAATGGTGCAAGCAGACTGAAGACTGAAAGGTAACATTGGCATTGGGCCTTTGGTGACCACAGAACCTTTGAAAAAGCCGTTAAAAATAATATACAGTGATATACAATTATTGACTAACAAAAATGACTAAAATTAATATAAAATGAAGAACTAATAATATTAAATATTGCTAGTGGAAATACCTGCTGAATATGTAAATACATGATACCTTCAAACCATCAATTTCATTCCTAGATAGAGACCCAAGAGTAGTATCATGTAGAATACAAGTATATGAAATATTTATTGCTGCTTTATTTATGGTAGCTCCACATCTTTAACAGTCCAAATGTTCATCAGTATAAACTTCTGAATGTTCACCCAATGGAATACTACACAACAATAAAAAGGAGTGAAATGCTTCTATATATAACAACATCGATGAATCTCAATGATATTTAAGATAAATGAACCATACTTGAAACAATACTGTACAGCTCAAATTCAAGAAGAAGCAAAACTACAGTAATTGATGTTGATAGAAGTATATATGGCAATTATTTTAGGCTGTAGGTATTGACCAGAAGGATCACAAGTGAACATTTTCAGGCATTAGAAATGTTCTATATCTTGGTCTTGGTGGTGGCTATATGGGTCTATACATTTTTACACCTTTACCAATAATTTATGATTAGTGCACTCCACTGGGTATATATGTCATACTTTGATTTTAAAAAATTCAAAATGAACATTTTTCTTAGTTTCTTAGTGTAGTGGATAAGGAACAAGAAGATAGTAAACAAAAGAGGAAAATGTATTCTGCAAACTAAAATAGTTAGGATATTAATATCTATTGAAATACTACAATCAGGCCAGGAGGCTCCACACCTACAGAACAGGAGATCTAGAAAGTAAAGAGAAAATAAAAGGAAGGAAAATATAATAAAAATACAATAAAAAATTCCAGAATTGAAGAATATGGCTCATAGACACCCTTCAAATGCTTAGCAAACAAAACAAGGTGTATCATTGTCAGGACACCTCAGAACACTGTGAACTGACAGATCTGGGTTTCTAAAGGGCCTCCCCCTACTCCTAAATAGTCATGGGGCTGGGGATTTAGCTCATTGGTCAGAGTGTCTGCCTTGCAACACAAGGTCCTGAGTTCGATCCCCAGCACCAAAACAAAAAAAAGCCTTCTCGTGATTACTTTTAGGAATAAATGTGTATGTGTGTATTGCTGTTTATGAAGGCAATTACACCAACTGCTCCCTGTGGAGAGGAAGTTGTCCAGGTGAGGGAGAACAGTGGGAAAGGGGCATTAATGTCTGTAAGAGGTATTCTAAGAGTGTAGCAAGTAGAATCAGAGAACTGATTACACAGGCAAAGATAAAAGGAGCCAAGTGCCTGCATACCTTGAGCTACTGGACGATACACAGAGCACTGGGACAGTGGGAGAACCTTCAATGGAAGGGAACAAAATTTCAGTTTGAAGCTTTGTAAGGAGTGGTTATGCTGGGGTGTGTATATCTCTGGTCAATTCACATCATTTTGAATAATCAGTTTATACACGTTCTGTTATTTACATTTATTTTTCTTTCAATGCATGGCACAGTTAGTTGAAACAATAATGCTGACTATTTTATTATAGTGATATCAATAGTGATAAGCCTCACCCTTCTTTTATATCCACTCTCATTTTGCAGAACAAGTAACAGTGTATTTATAAAACATAAAAGCAGTAGGATACATGGATGTTGGCATATGACCCTTGAAATGTGCCTTGATATGGCATCTGCTCGCCAGGATGGCCCACTCCTCCCAAGTAGAGAGCATTTCTTCTGCCCCTCAGTGTCTTCTGAGAGCCCTCCCCAGTGGTAGACAGTCTGGACCTACGAAGTAAGAACTAATGTCACTGGATTACAGTGATAATTTTCCAACATTGAGTTGGAAACAAGTCAGAATTATGGATTATTTTTAAACTGACATAAAGGTTTGAAGACATCTGTGCCTCTTGCTAAATTTAGAAAAGAATAACCTAGATTTCTGTAGTTATTGTAGATCCTTGAAAATAATGGTTTTGATTACTTCCTTGCAGTCTCCATTACTCAGCTTTCTGTTATTGTAACAAATACCTGAGAACATCAACTTGTAAAGAGAAAAGGTTTGTTTTGGTTCACAGTGGCGGAGGATTCAGTACACGACCAGTTGGCTGCATTGTTTTGGACCTGCAGTGGCACATGGTGGGGGGATGTGGTGAAGCAAGACTACTCACCTTTCTGGCTGAAAAGCAGAGGGGAGGAAGGAGAAGGGCTGAAGGGACACTGCACTCCAGGACTTCCCACTCGGCTCACCTGCTAAGGGTTCCACCACACCCCAGTAGCATCACACTAGAGCACAAGCCTTTGGGGGACATTTAAAATCCAACTATATACAATCCTAAATTTTAAGTTTCGTGCCACCTGACTATTACTTATCTGAAATAGAGCCTAGGGACTAAAATTTTACTGTTGTCATTGTTACTCATAAGAATTAACATTTCACTTAAGTTAATGTAATTTGTTTTATTAGAAATCAGAGCTATGAGTAATTGATATTGATTGATCACATAGTTTTAAAGCAAATAACTTTTCATGTTGCTAGCAATAAAATGAACAGATTGCTAATTCAAACTTAAATTTGCAATCATAAATTTATAAACATTTCCAAATGAGGTGGTACCCTGTACATAATGGTAATGAATGTTTATTCAGCAACTATTTATTAAATTCTTGCTGGATCTTGGCCAATTTGTTAAATGTGAGGTATGTATCAATAAAAGAGGTTAGCTAGAAGGCTAATCTGCTGATAACTGAAGTATGACATCTGATCAAAGTACAGTTGATATGATTAACTTCCACAAGACTTGGTTTTACTCCAAAAAGTATTTTATATTTAAGAGAATCAAAATTTTTCCCTTGAGATCTGAAGTGAACTCTTTATGTAGATAGTAATAAGTAGAAAATGCCCAACAGTCCTCTCAGATTTCTACCACTTGGTCTCAGGAGTGGATTTCATATAGATTTGATTTGTTTATATCGAGTTACCTTATTTTCTTCCTCATAGCCCTTCTTTATCTGTAGCAGAAATTGTTCATTATTTATTTTTGAAGAGAGCCACTTGATTTTCTGATAATAATTATTGCATCACCTATTTCATCATTTAATAATATAAATTTTAATTCATGTTTAATTATTATGTTATTTAATTTACATAAAATAAATTGCAGAGTGGTTTCATAAAATGTATTTATTGAAAAGAGCATAATTATAATCACTAGTGAGGGTCGTCTGTCAGTTTTGACTAAGTCTAAGGAAATGCATTAACAGAAATATTCTTGAAAACTGTGACAATTCTTAACGCTGTCTCTACATTCAAAGAACTAATGGCAGTGGCTGCCTGGGTTTCAGCAGTTTACCTGGAACAGCGTAAAAATAGCAGAGAACAGCAAAGAGCTAATTGAGTTGGGGCCAGGTATACCTGGTCTAGGCTTTGTCATTTGTAGCTGGGAGATCTTTGAGCTTCTGTTTATTTAGCAATCACAGAGGAATAATAATCACATGGAATTATGAAAATTAATTTAAGAGTTAAAGTGGAATAACTTGTCTATAGGAACCACATTGTAAGAATCCAGTCAATATTGGTTACTTCCCTCCCTGCTTGTTTGCACTAAAACATAGCCTGATGTACACACAATACTCAATATTTTAGGACAGTTCTGGAATTCATTTCTATAAGTTTAGGAGTTTCAAGTTTTCTCAGAGGATGTAACTCCTTAGCTAGTTTTCCTTTTGTTTTTTAACTGAACTACTCAAATATCATGGAGTCTTGACAACCCACTAATGTCGTAATGTTTTCCTTCTAAGAACAGCCACACAAAATTACAGCATGGTTCAATCTGATCAAAAGTTGAAATTTATAGGAGGCTAAGACTTTATTAACATGGAATCCTCTGGTCCTTTAAAATGTGACTTTATTGCCTGCAGGTTATTTACCAGTTGAAAATAAGTGTAGTCCTATTTTACTAGCTGTTTATTATCCTAATTACTTTTGTGCAAATAATGGTACCATTTTGAACACAGTACCCATGCTGAATTTATTATAGACAGTGACCTAAAAATTTACACTTATCAGTATTTTTAATCCTCATAATAACTCTGTGAGGTAGATAGTGTAATTATCATCTCTGTTTTACAGAATAGGAAAGAGAGACACAAAGAGGTCATACAATTTCCCAAAGTTCATACAATTCCTAAGTAATTGAGTCAAGACTTAAGTATTTTTGCTTTAGAGCTCATGATTTTAACCACAAGCCATCTTGCTTTTTGGTTTGAGGGGATGGTGTGTGTAGAAAATTTGACAAGCTGAGACTTTCTAAGCCCTTTAATTTGAAATAATCCGTGTCTTCTAGTAGTTCCCATGATCTAGGAATCTGATAACCCTGGGATAGAATCTACAGTTGGGTTTCAGTTTCTTCCAGAGATCTTAACAGCTGCAAATGGTGGGACACGTTGGTCCACATCCTCCAATGCTGGCTCTTTCTTTCCTGCCATCGCGTAGTGTGCTCAGCCTCACTGGGTAAGGGATGCAGGGAAATCTAGGCAAACCTACTTGCCCTTAGGACTGTAATCAAATGTCTAATCTTTTTATCTCCCTCATTGATACATGACAAAAACAACTCAGTGTGTTTATGTTATACTGAATGGTTGAAACTCCTTATGGACAAGTGTCCTAGTTCCTTTCTCATTGCTGAGACACAATGCCCAACCCCTACAAGGAGAGATTTGTTTGGGCTCAGAGCTGGAAGTGGTTTCAGTCCATAGTCAGCTGGCTCCAAGGCAGGGCAGCTCAGCAGAGATGCCCAACAGAGGGGAAACAGACCATGACACGGAACAAGAAGCAGAGAGGGATCAAGGAGGGAGGAGGGATTGTAGATTCACTGCTGTTGCATAGACCTCACAGATGGGGCATGTGTTGCTAAGGAATTTCATGATTAAGTCCTTGCAACTTGTCTAACTCTCGCAGGGAAATTATTCAAATGAAATACTTAAAAAGATAAATATTTAACTTTTTTATTAGTCCATGTTTGCAGTACATTATGATCACATTGCCTTGGGGAGTTGCTACATGTACACTACACATCTTAATTCTTTTTTTCATCCCCTTTCCTTTGCCTCCCTCACCCCTCCCTCCATCTCTTCCTCCCTTTCCCCTTTGAGAAAGATCTATCTCCATACTTCCTATTATCCATCTTTTATTTTGCTCTTTATTTATACCTTGGATTTCTCATAAGAGATAAGTACATTGTGATATTAAGATAATGTACATTGTGATGTACATCTGATTTATTTCACTTAGCATTATGTTCTCAAGACATTTTCCTACAAACGACTAAAATTTATCCTTCTTTATGACAAGGTAGTACTCCATTGTGTATAAATGCCACGTTTTCTTTATCCAGTCATCTGTTGATAGACACATAGGCTGCTCCCAAGATTTAGCTATTATGAGTTGTGCTGCTATAAACATGGCTATGCATGTAGTACTGTAATGTGATGTCCTTAACTCTTTTGGGAAGATACCTAGAAGGGGAATAGTTGGGTCAAATGGAATTTCTAGTGTTTTTGAAAAATATGAATTGAAAATAATTAACTATGAAACTGTGTGCCATTCCTTTACAGTAATTTCTATAACTTCATTTTCTTGCATAGTTCTTAAGGGAATGCAAGGAAAAAGGAAAATATATATATATATGTTGTATATATTATATATAAAAGAGAAAGGGTATGATAACGATTGTGGGATATATATTCAGTTTTTTATCTCATAAAAATCTAGGTAAAAGATTAAATTTCTTCAAAGATCTACATACATATGTTTCACTTTTTAAACTGTGTATCAAGTTTCTGCTTTACTCATTTAACTTTATGCCAGTGAACTGGTTCAATAATTATTGGTAGTAATTAAAAATATATTCTATACTTAATATTAAGTAACTGTGATCTTAAAGTGGCTTTTAATGATAATGGGATATATTAAATACGCACATGTAACATAGGACTTCTTTTTCT
>PVJO010023554.1:0-25959 GCA_004026905.1 Hystrix cristata | reverse complement strand
CTCCTTTGTATATTATCTTCCTTTTATATAATATCTATTACACCTCTTTGTCCTTATTTACGTTATATGTTATGATTTCTTATATCAGAGAGACAATTCGATGTGTACTCATTAGTGTCTGATTTATTTCACTTAAAAGTATGTTCTCAAGGAACATCCATTTACATATGAATGACTCTAGTTTGTCCTTTTTTATGGCGGTGTAGTACTCCATTGTGTAGAAAAACCACATTTTCTTTAGCCATTCATTGGTTGTTGGGCATTTAGGCTGTTTCCAAGACTTAGCTATTACAAATTGTGTTGCTATGAACATGGTCGTGCATACGTCCCTATGGTATGACGATTTTAATTCTAACTTTAACACTTGCAAGATGTCTAACTTTGGCTGCATTATTTTGTCTCTCTGAGTCTGTTTTCTCATCGGTAAAGAAAAAAATGTCAATGCTCTTCCTGAGGTTGTCCTAAATACTAAGCAGAAACATACAGAGTACCCAAAGCAAAAACAAACAATAATTACTATTTTTAATATTAACCATTTCACTGCTTTTAACCATAAACAACAGTGATTGTGAAGGAATTAACTTTAAACTCTACCGTAAAAGACTGCATTCTACATAATAAAAGGCATAGCATTAAATTCTATTAAATAGGAACACATTAACATTCGGCATATGATTGCCTCTCAGGAAATGGACAACACAATTATGAAGAAAAGTAATAAAGTCATGGACACACTATAAACATCCATACACATACCCACACACACACACCCCAACCTGGCCCAGGAAAGAGGAATGTTTCTTAATTAACTCTGCATCCCAGGGCCTGGAACAATGACTAGACTAGCTTGGGTGTGAACCAGAATCACCTCAGGAGTTTACTGAAAATGCAAATTCCCAAGCTACGCCTCTCCAAATACATATTCATTCTCCCCCCTCATATGCACATACATACATCCTCAATCAGAAGGTCTAGAATGGGCTATGAAATCTCCACCATTAATTTACAAGCCTCCAAGTGATTCTGATGCAGCTGGACCTTGGATCCCAAAATGAGGAACCCTGTTCTGACCAAGACCAGACTCCACAGTAGGCCCCCATGAGGGACTTATCAATAATTCTAATAATTAAATATCATAAACATATACTGAGACTCTAATCTGTGGTAGGCACAAAATATCTGTATAAAATGCTAAGAAATAAAAAAAAAAATTTTAAAGGAAAAGCAGCCCTCAAAACTCACAAGCCTCATGGTAGCACAGACTTTTACACACGACTATACAGGAGTGTCACTATACATACACTCATTAAGATAAATCTTTACTGAGCACCCTCTAGATACTTCTGGCCACGAGAGATGTATCTATCAGGACACACAACAGCCAAACGCCTCTGTCTACACAGAGCTGATGTTACAGTGACAGGAGAGAGGAGGCAAAATTTTAAAAGTATAATGTATAGTACATTCGGTGATAAGTGTTATGGAAAAAACTAAGCAAAGAAGAAAGGGAGGGGGAGTGTCATTCTCAATCTGTACTCCTTTCAAAGAATTTCCACAGGCTCTACTGGCTTCATGGTGTTGAAGTTTCGGACAGGTGGAGGAATAAGTGACTCTTGGGTGAGCTGGAGTAGAAGGGTGGGAGACATGGACAGTACGGTTTCCAGGCTGGACAAAGGCTAAGCAGGGACGCTCAGCCAGCCTCTTCCTGGGTGGCAGCACAAGAGCCAGCTCCAGCTTCATCACAACGCGTTTCCAGCAAGGCCTGAACACCTCTGTGTCTCTTACCTCTGCCAGAATGCATGTGTCCCACCAGTGTTATAAACATACACCATTATGTCAGCCTTCCCTGGGTGGTGAATGTCAATGCCAAGTTTTAGGTTTGTTTTTTTTTAAATCATAAAAGGAACACAGGATCATAGTAAAAAATGAAAATAAAAAAATACCTAAAAACATAGAGATACCAAATGTTCCTTTTTGAAAAAGGGCGGTGCTGGGGATCAAACTCAGGGTCTTGCACTTGCTAGGCAAGTACTCTACCACCAAGCTAAATCCTCAACCCCTAGATTCCAAATAGTGTTACCCCCAACACTACTCTGTTCACATTTTGGTGGGTTTTTTTGCCACCATTGTTGTTTAACATATCTAATACCACTCTGCATCCATGAAGTTTCATATCCCTTTCTTTCCATTGTTATGAAACACCCCTATTTACTATATATGTAAAATTTTTAATTACTACATATGTACTTTTCTCCTTAAATTCTATACAAATATCATTTTTAATGGCTCTAGAACATTCTGTCCCATTGAGGCACTACACCTGATTAATCATTTCCCAACTATTAGGTTTTTAGGTTTCTGAATTTTCAAAATCCTCAAATGAGCCAGGCATGGTGGTTCATGCCTATAATCCCAGCACTTGGGAGGCTGAGGTAGGTGGATCACCTTGAGTTCAAGGCAAGCCTGGGCTACACAGTGAGTTCAAGGCCAGCACGAACTACACAGTGAGACCTGGTCTCAAAAAAAAAAAATTCTTGTTTCTCCTGGAAATTACTTTATACTGAAAGGTATTTCAAGGAGTTCCCTCAGAATACATTCCTAGAAGGAGAAGTATGGGAAACTGGAAAGATTTTAGATAAACAGTCACCACACAGATGGCCCACAGATGACCCGAATTCAGTCCCTGCACCTCCTGGCTGCACAGGCAGAATACAGAAGCTCATCATCCCTCACCACCTTTCAGTCTGGATGGTGAGAGGTGACAGAAGAGACATATTTACCTGCTGTCAGAATCCGAAGCGATCTCCTTCCTCCCTCCAAAGCGAATCTGGCACTGCACAGAAAAAGAAACTGCTGAGATCAGCTGTTGGGATGGGACTCTAAAGCATCACAAACCAACAGCCCACACAAGTTTTGGGGGTCAGGAGTAGGACACAGGACCGGAAACTCCAGCTGCCAAGTCAGGACACTCCATTCCCTGTGGGTCAGCACAAGAGTTAAGAAGGTGAACTCTCGGCCTTCAAACTGCCACTTAAAGGAAGCTCTTATCTCCCACTTGTACAAAGCAAGCCTGTGGGAAAGCAGTGCTAACAGGAAAACAAAGCACACAGCCATCTGCAAATTATCTGGGAAACTGCTCCTGTCTGTCAGCAGCAGACTATACCACAGAGCTCTTAACAGGCAATAATTAAAACATTCACAAATCTGTGATGGTTCCGTTGTGACAGGACCCCAAAGCTGTTATGACTAGCTAGAAAATTACAACAGCATGAATCAAGCTTCAAACAAGTCATCCAATTGTGCTGAATGACGATTTATCCAGGGTAGGTAAAAACAAAACAAGACTTCTCACTTTTCTTTTAATTGTGGTAAAAACAGAGGTGACATAAAACTTACTATTTTAACTCTTTTTGGCTGCAAAAGTCAATTCACATTGTTACACAATCATCAGCACTATTCATCCTCTCTTTTAAAGGTATAGAAAACCTTGCTATGGATAGCAGCCTCACAAAATTCTTAAACTTACGATCAAAAATATATATAATTTTAAATGACATAGTTTTCAAAATTCATGAAACTTTACAAAGTTAATGGTGTATTTTATTATATGTAAATTATATATCAATAAAGTCACTTTTTAAAGATATATGTGTAAAACACTGTATAGGTAATGCTTTCACTACCCCCAAAATAGTAATAGCAACAAGCAGAAGCCCAAATTTATTTCCACTTAAATTTTATATTTAAAGTGGCCAAACCCACCTCATCTTCTTGCTACATTTTCCATTTCTGAATCAAAGAAAGGAGAAACAGCATGGGCTCTAGATTTATTACAGCTGGGCCCTTTACCTAACTTTAACAAATGCAATTTTCTCAGCAGCCCTGTGGAGGTAAGTGACCTGGTCCCAAGGGAGAAGGACATGCAGGGAGGTTAGATGAGTTGCCTCAATACAAACAGCTGTGAGGTGACAAAGCTGGCATTCAACATCAGCTACATCTGAGCTCCAAGCCTGTGTCCTTCTACCACACCAGGACTGAGCAGATGCTACATTCTCTGGGCTCATTTCAACATTTAACTCATAGCCCTACTAAAGCATTTACCTTCCTATACTGTAATTATTTACATATAATTATCAATCACCCCTTCTAAACAGTGAGCTTTTTGAACTCCGGCTTTGGAACCTAGCTCTGTCACTTGCTGTCATGGTTTGGGACTGGAATGTCTCCCGGGAGCTCATGTCAAGGGTTGGTCCCCAGTAGGGCAACATTCAAAGGTGGAGTTTACAAGAAGTGACTAGATCTTGAAGGCTCTGCTCTCATCTTGAGGGCTCTGCTCTCATTAATTCACTGATGAATTCATAACTGAATGGACTGTCAGGAGATGGTGAAAATTGTGGAGGACAGGCCTAGTTACAAGAAGCAGGTCACTGGGGGAGCACGTCCTGGAAGGATATATCTTGTCCCTAGCCTCTTCCTCTTTCTCTTTTTGCTGCCTGGCTACCATGAAGCGAACAGCTTTCCTCCATCACACCTTTCAGTCATGATGTTCTGCCTCACCACAGGCCTAAAAGCAATGCAACCAGCTGACCATGGACTGAAACCTCCGAGATTATGAGTCAAAATAAACTTTCCTTCCTTTAAATTGATTCTCTAAATTATTTTGTCACAGTGATGGAAAGGTGACTAACACACTAATTATGATACTTTGAGCTACTTGTTGAATCTCTCTAAGCTTCAGTTTCTTCATCTGTAAAATGAAAATAATTGTGGGCGGCCAGGTGTGGTAGTGCACAACTATAATCCCAACACTTGGGAGGCTGAAGCAGGAGGATTGCCACAAGTTGAAGGCCAGCTTGGGCTACACAGTGAGTTCAAGGTCAGGCTGAATCAAACTACATAGCGAGACCCTGTCTCAAAAAAACCAAAAAAAGAAAAGAATTACATGTAAGCCAGGCATGATGATGCACACCTATAATTCTAGCACTCAGAAAGCTAATGCATGAGAATCACTGTTAGTTCAAGGCCAGCCTAGAATATAGAGTGAAACCTTGTCTCAAAAAAAAAAAAAAAAAAGAATGAAATGTAAAGCACTATAGGCATACAGTGAACATATAATGGCAGTAACATGTGTCTGGTACACACACGCAAGAAAACAGAAACCAGGTTCACGTCTGGGCCCACTTCCTTGTCCATCCAGAAAATGCCCATGAGAAGCAGCATCAACCAGTCACAGAAGGGTCCTAACTGCAAGCCGCCATCTCTGCACCCTCAGAGTGGCCCTAAAACACAACTGCTTGGAAATCAGACTCTGAAACCCACATCGAAGCCCTCCTCAAAGAGGCCTCACTGAAGGACAGGGTCACCCTGAGGAGCTCAAAGCTCAAGACGTAGTACCTCCTCTACCTCTACTCTGACTGCCTTCCCTGCTCTATTACTTCCTAGGGAAAACGCTCTGCTCCACCCTTTTTGGAACACAGAATAAGTCCCTATGTACAAAAAGGAAGAAATTATTTCTGCGTTGATTATGTAACATGCTTACTCAACCCCAAAGTCAAGTGTGTACACACTTCTTACCTGTTTTACTGCATCCAGCAGTCGCTCCAGAAGAAATTGTCTTTTGTCATTGTTCCGTGATCCTAAAATGCAACGAGACTGAATTAGTTGTCTGACATCAGCCTTCTACTAAGACTTTCTGACATTATAGTATAGGGCTGTCCCCAACTACAGTCCTTTGCTGATCTTTAACAAAATCAGTAGCAAAACCAGTACCAATAGTCCAGATCATTACAATGAAGTTTGACCATTTGCCTATTACCATATCACAGGAAAACAACTAAACTAATTTTCCCAAAATTTGAAGAACGTGTCCTTAGTGCTCTAAGGGTTTCTCAACTGTGGCACTATGGACATTGTAAGGGATTTTTAGCAGCATCCCTGGCCTCTGCCCCCTGGATACCATTAGTACACACACACTCCTGAGTTATGACAAGAAAATGTCTGTAGATATTATAAAATGTCTCCTGAGGGACAAAGACAAGGGGGGAATTGCTCCCAGATGACAACCATCAGTCTAACACAAAAGATAAATTTCCTACCATGGCAGGTACTGCTTTTTGGCTATTCTTACTAGTGTCTCTAACACCCTTTGCCCATGCCAACTTCTACAATTCAAGCATATGAAGCTAATTACTCCTTTTCTCAGCAGCTAAGGCTGTTTTGTTTTATTTTATAAATACTGGGGATTGAACCCAGGAGCTACATCTCCAGCCTTATTTTTACTTTTTAATGTTGAGACAGGGCCTCTTTCTTTCTTTCTTTCTTTCTTTCTTTCTTTCTTTCTTTCTTTCTTTCTGAGACAGGATCTCGCTCTGTACTTAAGGCTAGCTTTGAACTCACTAGGTAGGCCAGGCTGCCTCAAACTCATTGTGATCTTCCTGCCTCAGCCTCCCAATGCTGGGGTTACAGGTGTGTACCACCACAGTCAGTGATAAGGTCTCACTAAGTCACTGTGTTGCTCAGACTGGCTCAAACTTGTGATCCCAGGCTCCAGAGTGCTACAGTTATAGATGCGACACTATACCCAACTCTTTATTACTTTTTATTTTGAGACAGGGTCTTGCGAAGTTGCCCAGGCTGTCAACCCAACTTATAATTCTCCTGCCTCAGCCTCACAAGTAGTTGGGATTATAGGTATACACCACATTATGACTTTTGATACACAGAAAAGATGTGAAGGGCATCAATCCTTCCTCCATCCTCAGGCCTTAATCATAAACATACTGGGTAGAGCCAGAGTAGCATCTTGCCACCACAAAGCCACGAGGGAAAGGCCGACAGCATCACGAAGATACCAGCCCTGCTATGGCTGACTTGCCGAGCCAGTACTAGAAACAACCTAACTTTTGCCAAATAAGAAACCTCATTTATTCGAACCATTGTGCACTGGACTGCTACTTACAGCCAAACATATTCCCAAATGATACATACAACATACACTGAACCTCCATTTAAGAAAGTAGGAGGCAAAGCACCAAGCTGACTATTGTAAAACAACTGATGGTTCACAAGAGGCCCAAGGACTCCAATTAATAGAGACAAGGCTGTGGGTTATAATGCACCAGGCCCAGAGCACAGTCATTTCAAAGGACACTCCATTTTAAAGATGTACCACATCACAGTCTTTGAATTGCCAGCAGGCCACTTCTCTCTTGGCCAGCTCTATGTGGGCTGCATGAGGGAGGAGCAGTAGGGCACTGTCCCGAGATGGTCAGTGATTCCTGCAGGTCAAGCCAGGGCCAGCCAGTTGAAAACAATTTCCACCATGTGTTATACACTTCCTGTGTCCCAGGAACTAAACTGAGCACTCTGCACCCAATCATTTCCTTTCATCTTCATAACCACTGTAAAAACCAGAATCTCACACCATGGGTGGGGGAAATAAGCTCAGAGGTATCAAATAATCATGTGTACAGATCCACTCAGGATTTATTTAATTTTTACTGTGTGCCAAGCAATGCTCTAAGTACTGGGGACACAGAATTTAAATGGTACAAAACAGCCTTCTTCTCATGGAGCTAAAATCTTATTCAGAAGAAACAAGTAGTAGCTAAGCACACTAATAAATGAAGCAATGCTAGAGTCATACTTGCAACAAAGGGATGAGATAGTGAATGGGGAAGGAAAAGGACCACTTTAGCTAGTGCAATCCTGGGGGCCTCTCTGAACAGGTGACATTTGAGTTGATCTCTTTATAAAGAGGAGGAGTGGGCATGGAAAGATATAGAAGGGCAGCATACTGGGCAGAGGAAACAGATGGGGGAAAAGGTTCATGTGGGACAATCTCGGCTTCTGATCTTTCAGAACTAGAAGGAAGTCCACTGTGACTTGATCAAGAAGCAAAAAAGGAGGAAGGAAAGATCAGAAAAGCAGACAGAAGCCAGATATGGAGGATGTTGTAGATTAGGATAAAGGGTTTAGATTCTGCCCTAACACTAATTGGTAGAACTATGATCTGTGATCCTCTTTTGGGTTTTCTACCTATTTGTTTTAAACAGGTCTATGTATTCCATGCTGGCCTTGACCTCACTTTGCAGCCCAGGCTAGCCTCAAACTCATGGTGATCCTCCTGCCTCGGCCTCCCAAGTGCTAGGATTACAAGTGTGCACCACTATGCCTTACAGAACTGTGGTCCCAATGCAAGACCACTCCCCTTTAAAGCCTGTGTTGGGACCACCACACCAAGGTTCCTGCCTTATTCTAAGGCTGGAGATAAAACCAGTGAGCAGATTCTCCACAACACAACCAAAACAATTCCTCCTCAAACATTACCAGTATCACTCTTCCTGGAAGAGGTTTTGATAAACAAAAACCTACACACCATTTCCACCAGACAAGAGTCATCTAGAAGGATCATTCGGGATGGGTACAGCTCACACCTGCCCAAGGCCCTCTAACACCTCCCTTAACTCCTGTACCTATCAATAAACCCTGCTCTTTGCTTAGGTTTAATTTCTGCTCTTACCTGTCTAACACACAATAGAGAAGGCAGGTTTGCATTCTTCCTTTTTCCAAGTACTGCATCTAACAACTTTACTTGCCCTTGGGCAATACCAACTGGAAAATTGACAATTTTGCCCCAAAAAAATGCCTTTGCTATTTTTTATCTTATCATAAAACTAACGTGAAAAAATACAATAAAAACAAATGAGGAAGCCGGGCATAGTGGCACAGGCCTGTGATCCCAGCACTCAGAAGGCAGAGGCAGGAGGATCACCATGAGTTTGAGGCCAGCTTGGGCTACATGGTGAGACCCTGTCTCAAAACAAAAAAAAAAAAAAAGAGGAGAAACGTACAAGGAATATAATCTCCACTATCTCACTACTGATGATTTTTTTACAGTGCTTCTCAAACTTCAAGGTATACATGGATCTCTTGGAGATTTTGTAAAAAGGCAGGTTCTGATTCAGAAGGTGGGTGGGACCTGTGATTCTGCATTCCTCACAGGCTCCCAGTGATGCTGACCCACCAGTTCTTGAGTACCATCTGCCCTTCCTGATGTACACAAAGACCCTACATAGGTACTCAGTATTTGAATTTACTGTTTGTTCTAGATGAGATGTCAATAGCCTCCTCTGCCTCACCTTGCAAAGCTCCTTCTCATAACGTGGGAAAAGCTTGTGCAGGTCTCAACCCAGAAACTCAAGTTTGCTAACTGTGATCTTTCTCTTTAAGCAAGCAGCTTTCAAGTGCAACAAATGTGACATCAGAAGGGGAACCTGGCCATCTCAGCCCTGAACAGAGCTCATGAGGAGGGGGTCTTATAGGCTTCAAGGTACACAGGTGGTCTTGAGACTGCTGGTTAACAGTGGGAGGTGCCCAGAGAGGCCCCTGACTGAGTGGAAGGAGAAGTCACAAGGCATGAGTCCTCATCCTGGCTGAGCCACTTGCTGGTCATCTGACAAGGACAATCACTTCCCTTCTCTAGGCACTGGAATCTGCATGAGATCATGCTCTTCTAGTGCTGCAGTCTGCAAACATAGGACATGTCAGAGAAATCAATATTCTCTCATACCTTCTCCCAGTGACAAGGCAGAGCATGCAGCACCCCTCAACCTGGGCCCAAACAAATCTTCCAGCTTCATGCACTGCAACCACTCAAGAAGAGCAGGGAGTTGATCCCACCTACTGAGCCCCAATTGTGGCATAAGCAAGTAATGACTGACTTATTAATCCTTGAAAAAGATGGAAAAAGGGAGTCAGAGGTGGTGGTACATGCTTGTAATCCAAGCTACTGGGAAAGCTAAAGGGGCTGGAGATTTGGCTCAGTGGTTACAGTGCTTGCCTTGGAAGCACAAGGCCTCAAGTTCAATTCACAGGATCGGGAAAAAAAAAAAAAAAAAAGGAGGCTAAGGCAGGAGGATCACAAATTAGAGTTTGGCCTAGGCAATTTAGAAGACCTGGTCTTGAAACGAAATTTTAAAAGGGCCAGGGAATATAGTTCAGTGGCAGATCATTGCCTAGCACGTACAAGGCCCTGGGTTCAATCCCTAATACCACCAAAAAAAAAAAAAAAAAGGAAAAGGGCTACCACTATTTAACAGAAAGAACTGAGGCTCAGATTAGAGAAGAAAAGACCTTTATTAAGGCTGGACCAAGGGAAGTGGTCAATCAGGGATCAAATTCCAAGTCCACTGTCCGCCCTAGACACCTGTAACAAACCTGCAGCTACAGCCCGCTACAAGGTTCAAGAGCCATTTTTCATTCACAATCAAGTGACCAAACCCTGGCTTTCCTGTTTCCTCCCTTCTCCATGGGTGGCACGAGGTAACACCATCAGCTGGAACAGGCTTCCTCCTCATTTCTTGTTAAATCACCATCAAAAGAAAAATACAAAAGGCAAAGGCACCCAGGGAATACCTTCAGGACCACAAACCTGTCTGAGAAAAGCACTCATCCTCCAGTCCTAACTCAGAAATCACATTTGTGAGCAAAACTCTCACCTGGTTCAGGTGCCACTGTTGTCTCTCCTTCTCGTCAATATTTAGGATCCTGATTAAAGTTTAGATTCCTTAATGCCCTATATTAATTTTTATACAAACCTCTGGCCTCATGCCTGGAGTCTCCACTCAAGCTCCAGGGACCTCCTGAGGAGAAAGAGCAGAAGACAAGGTTCTGCTGGGTTTGAATCCTACTCCATTACCCATCTGATCACGGACAAGCTACTTCACCTCACTGCTTCGGGCTGCTCATCAGAGACTGTTTTGGTTTATATCTAGATGTCCCCTCAAAGCCTCATATGCTCATGGGTGGGGTTTTGGGGAGGAGACTGGATCACAGGTGTGTGATATTAGATCATGGGTATATGATACTGGATTAGTCCACTAATTGGTTTAGCATACTTCTGAGTGTGGATAACAGATTAACTGAAGAACAAAGACCCACCCTGGGTAGGGGTGGCAATAAACAATAGGCTTGTAGCCTGGATGGAATAAAAAGGGAAAGAAGTAAGGCTTGCTGCTTCCTGTTTGCTGTGCCATAGACTGTTTCTCCTCTGCCATGCCTGTCTGCCATACCACCCCGCCTTGGAGCAGCCAACTATGGACTGAAACCTCCACAAAATGTGTGCTAAAATAAAATTTTCCTCCTTTAACTTGTGGGTGTTGGATATTTTGTCCCACCAATGAGAAAGTAAGGCAGAGTTCTACTTCATAGGACCATTAAGTAAGTAAATGTACATGGCACACTTAGAACAGAGCTCAGTATACCAAGCACTCCGTACATGTCAGACATCATTACTGTGGTTGTTGGGAACCTATACTACAGAGGCATCAAGACTTCTGGCCTCCAAGAAGTCCTTTCAACTAGTTAATATTCTCTCCAAAATACAGACAAAGCAATCTAATCCATTCCTGGGTGTTCTGTGCCCTAGACGAAAAGGGGAAAGAAACAGATTCCCTGGGATGGGGAAAACAAGCAAGATGCAAACAGACACATAAATTCCTTCTTTAATCCTAGTAACAATCTTGAGGGTCCAGTTAAGGTTGGTTTCTATTCCATGGCACACATTAGGTCACTTGATCAAGGCCAGAGACATACTAAAATACTGGTATTTCACTGCCTCTCAGTGCAGTGCTGGAAAAAAAAGTTATACCAAGCATCTCTGGTCTGTGGCTACCTGGAAGACTCTTGCAATGCACTAAGCAGGACGGAGAGAAAAGAAAAAGAAGGTAATGTTCTTTAGGTACCTACTGTGTGTCAGGAATACGCTCAAGGCCATGCAGCAAAGCTAGTGCAACGAGGGATGCTGAGACTTGATCTTCCAGACTCTTAGATGCATGTTCCTTCCACCACATCACATTACCATCCTGCTGTGGCAGCAGGGAGGCTTAGTGAAAAAGTGAGAGCTTAAACTCTGTTTCTAAACCTGGGAAGGACCAGATAAGTAAATGCTGTACAGAGACAAATACAGATAAATGGTTGCCAGGGCCTGAAGGGTATGGGGAGAATTAAGATGGGGAGCAACTGCTTAATAAATACAGGGTTTCCTTTGGGTGATCAAAATATTTTGGAACAGAGGAGATGGTTGCAAAACACTGCAAATCTGCTAAATGTCATTAAATTGCTCACCTTAAAACAATGGTTAACTCTTTTTTTTTTTTTTTTTTTTTGTGCCAGGGATCAAACTCAGAGGGCCTTGTGCTTCCTGAGCAAGCACTCTAACCACTGAGCTAAATCCCCGGCCCCTGGTTAACTCTTTTATAAAAATTTCACCTCAATAAAGAAAAAAAATTTTTAAGGACTAAAACAGGTAGATACTGGCATTCTAGAACAATACAAGCCAAAAACACAGACGAATTCCTCAAGAGTAGAAGGAGACAACTCCAAGGACCACTAAGGTCCATGGTGAATCCCATGGTAGAAAAGTCTCACTTCTCTTATACATTTCTGATTATCTGAAGAGTAGACTTTATCCAGTGCCAGGAAGCCCCTAATATCTGGAGCAGTCAGGGTCCTGATAGGAAATAACAGGGGTACCTAAGTAATTGAAAACAAAGAGGTGTACTGATCAGGGATCAGAGTGATTTTGCCTCCCAGGGGACACTCAGCAAGATCTGGAGACATTTTTGGTTATTCTAACTAGTGGGTAGAAGGGAGGGATGCTTCAGTGCACATCCTAGTCCCTGCAACCAAGAACTGTCTAAACCAAAATGTCAACAGCACCATAGCTGAGACATTCTGATGTAAAGTAAGTTTGATCATCCCATTTCACACATGAAAAAACTAAGGCTCCACTGAGCATGGTGGCACATGCCTGTAATTCCAGCACTGGGAAGGCTGAGGCAGGAGGATCGCTGTGAGTTTGAGGCCAGCCTGAACTACATCGAGGATCGCTGTGAGTTTGAGGCCATCCTGAACTACATAGTGAAACCCTGTCTCAAAAAAAAAAAAAAAAAGAGGCTGCAAGAGCCCTAATTAATTTAAACCTGTGCTCTGAATCCTATCTCCTCTCCCTTGCTCAAGCACAGGCTCCAGCAACTATCTCTCTTTTCCCACACCATCAATCAATCCTTCCATCTATACAGCTCCAACAGCATATGAGAATAATATGCAAAAAATGTGATAAAACCATGTTTTGCTCCCACATGCCCCTCCAGGTGCACCCACATCCCTGCATGCCCTGTGATGGTCACCCCCACCCAGCTGTTCTTCCCAGCCTTGGCCTTCAGACTGCAATCTCCTTCACCATGTACTGAATCACCGCATAGTGGCCAGAGCATCTGGAAGCACAAATACACAATAAATGGCTTACTGATATGACAGGATGCACACAGTCACACTGTGTGATTCATTCAATGCACCCTGCAATAACTACAATTAGAACAGCATTCTTACCACACACTGCCATGTATTCATGGTGGGTTGTCTCAGACGATTTCTGATTTTCATTGAGTAAATCTACATCTTTACCTCACCCTAGAATGGCAGGTCAGCAGACTGCCTTTTGTAAAGAGCCAGTCAAGCAATATTTTAGGCTTTGCAGACCACAGAGTTGATTCTGCAACTCCTCACCCCACCACTCTGGTATGAAAGCAGCAGACCATGTGTTAACGAGCAGACCACTGCCCTATCAGCAGTAATAAAGGAGGACAGGGGCTCAAAAATGAAAACAAGAGTGTCTGTTTCCAGACTTTACAACTGCCCTACATGTAGACAGCTACATGTCAGACTTCCCCGGTAGGACATACACTAAGTCCACATATCAAAATCATGTTCCCAGCTTCTGTCACCCTCTTACCAAGACCACACATTCAGAGTCTTACAGGAGACAGGGACCTCATTAAGTTGACACTGGTGGAATGCAGCCTTACTACATTTTGTTGGCATTAATACTGGTCCAATGGAGAGTTCAGGGCTGTTGCTGCTGTTGTTCAACTCCCACCCGCCCCCAGAATATACCACCATTCCAAATATAGAAATGGAGAGAAAGCAGCAGTGAAGGAGGGTAGCAGACAGGGCTGTGATTACACATCAGGGGCATACACATGGCCAAGACTGGACACTCCAATGCGTTCAGGGTCAGGCTGAGAATAGCAACAAGAGAAGCAGATAAGGAAAGTAGAAAGCAGGACAAGGTAGAGGCTGCCTGAGCTGGGCAAGTCCCCTTAAGACATGGCAACTGCTGCCCAGCTCCACTCAAAGTGCCTCACAGAAATACTAGCAACTTCTCCATCTCCTGATTTTTCAAGAGGTTGAAAATTCAGACTTCCATGTCAAGTTGTTGGTACCTAATTATATTCTTTTTAGAACTGTGTTCCAGCCAACTCTGCATGAACCAAACACAACAAGCCTGGGGGCCCCATCTGCCACCAATTTGCCATATTTCTGAAATACATATTTCACCTTCACATTACATATAAGGTGGCACTGTAACAGATGAAGGATCCGAGGCTTGACGGCATGGATCATCTGCCTGAACAAGAGTCCAGAAGTGACAAAGACAATATTTTACCTCAAAGTTCATCCCTTCCAAACTCCACAAGATCAGGATAATCCCCTGGATGGCTCAACTTCAGCACAGAAAAAGGGCTTCTTCTGCAAAGCGCCATCAAAGAAAACCAACCTCCTGACAGTGGCTCAAACATTACCTTTGTTGAGAAACCTTCCTGCCAAGAGTTCCCCAGTGGCACAATAAACTGCTCTACACTGTGCCCCCATGGTTCTCTACCCAAGCCAGTACCCTGATATGGTGTCCCCTACTATGGAAAGGACCATGAGTCACAAGTTGTCCTCAATTGTGAGCCCTTTTGGAGGCTAGAAAGAAGCTTTACAGATCCATTTACAGAAAAATTCAGCAATTGCTGAATCAAGACTCTAGTGAGGCTCACTTCTGTGGCTCTCCAAGTGGCTACTTCAAACGGAAAGAACCAGACCAGTCACAGAAGCTGCCACATGCACACATGAGCAGAGCAACACATGTGCATAGATAAAATGGACATTCATTCTTCCTCAAAGTCAAGGCACTGGGCCCCAGTATTGTGGGCTAAAGCAGCACCGCTGGGCAGGAAAAAAGAGAGATTGTCTACCACCACAGAATGGAAAGAGGCGGCTAGCCGGAGCAGAGTTCCTGACTATAATCCCAGCGCTCTCAGCATCTCCCTGCCTCAGCGCTGTTCACCTGTCACTGCTGGACTGAGTTGAGAGACTTCAGGCAGTAATCTCCTGTTGCCTTTCTGCGGAGCCGTGCAACTTCTTGACACTAAGAACAGGCTTACTGCATTTAAAATATCTTTTAAACTGCAGATTGGAGCTGGTGGAACAATGCTGCCTCTTTCTAAACCTCAGTCTGCTTTCTTCCTTTACGAGGAAGAAAAGACTGGAAAGGAAAGAAGCAGAGGAAAACCTGATAAGAATTTTTTTAACGCTGTCTTCACTAAATGAACGGAGGGACTATAGAAGAGAAAAGCAGAAGGCCGCAGTGAGATGTGTGCACTGATTTTACGGCAATCTCAGGACGTTTTACTAAGAATCATGTATTGCAGTTATTTGAAGGCATCTTTTCATCCTCACAAATGAAATTATAGAATTTTTCTCAAACATGAGGAAATAGACTTACGGAGTCCCTTTTTTTTTTTTTTCGTGCCAGGCCTCAAACTCAGGGCCTTGCGCTTGTGAGGCGAGCACTCTAACCACTGAGCTAAATCCCCAGTCCCTATATTTATTCCTGATACTTTTTGTTTTGATTGTAAATCTTAGTCTTTTTTATAGTGATTTGCTGCTTTGTCATCTTTGTTTTGTTTTTTGTTTTTGGTGCCGGGGATCAAACTCAGGGCCTTGTGCTTGCAATGCAAGCACTCTCACCACTGAGTTAAATCCCCAGCTGGAATCCCATTTCTTGATCAAAATGGACTATTGTTTCCTTCCCTGGAAAAGCAGACTCCAGTGTATAATAGAGCTATCATAGCTATCAAAGGGTGGAAGTCTCCTCCAAGAAACACAAAGTAACTTGCCTTTTTGTGTGTGTGTGAGTGTGTGACTTGCTTTTGTTACCAGAGAAGGCGCAGGTTTATACTGGGATCACACCAAGAAATGAGGAAGCACAGGAAGCATCCCAGCAGCCACAAGCCTCATGGCTGAGGAATGTGGTTCACAACTACGTAACAGGCAGTTCCAGTGACCTAACCAGGCTTCCTCTGGCTCCAGGAGCCTTCTCTGACCACTTGCAAGCTAAAAGTGAGGGGATTTATGCCTCCTGGGAGCAGTAATGAAAATGATGTAAAGAAGAGAACGGACAAACATTTCCTCACCCCAATGAAGCAACTTGGAAGCATGTATTATGCCATCTCCCAGAGGCTCCCCAGCCAGAGAAAGCCCCAGCAGCCCAGAGAGGCCTGGCAGTGCCCTTCCTATTGGAACTGCCAATAGGTTATGCAGCGGAAGATGAACAGATCATCTAAATTTATCACTTCACTACAATGAAGGCATCATTGTGTCTAAGTAGGGACCAAGTAAGAACCAAGCTCCTGCTCCATAATCCTTTTACAATGTCAGTGTCAACAGGAAGATGAGAGTCAGGAGGAAAAAAAGACTTACTCCATGCTCCATCCCTAGACCTCAGAGCTGCCTGACCCAGCAACTAAAATGAACTGCAACCTGTGGGCTTAGGTCAACCAGTTTCCCAGTTTCCCAACATGATTATAAAAAGCCCTGAGTCAAAAAAAAAAAAAAAACAAAACCCATGAATGGAAAGAGGCAGACTCTGCCTCAAGACAAATGGGCTCGGGCCATCTACATGGGCTCATGATGTCAAAGATTAAAGACCAGTTCAACAGCAGATTCATGAATAAGCAAAGCAAGAACCAATAATTTTCTCTAGAACAGGGATGGGCAAACATTTTCTGTAAAGCACAAAACAGTAAATACTGTGGATTTTGCAAGCCACCAGATCTCTGTCACAGCCATTCAAGTCTCCCATTGTAGCATGAAAGCAGCCACAGACAATAGTAATTGAACAGTTCTGGCTATGTGCCAATAAAACTTTATTTACAAACCAGATGGCTGACCCAGCTTGCCAATCCCTGCTGTAGAAAAAACACCAAAATGGCAATGTGCAAATATTTTGAAGAGAAATTGTGTCTTTCCCCATGGTTGGAGAGAAGCAAATTACATACTTAGTAACAGTCATCACATACCACCACTGCATAACTATTAAATTAACCAAGAAAAATTTTAAATGAAATTCCCCAGTGTGGTAAAGCTATGGTAAACCAGGTGCACCCAATGGTGGTAGCACTATACTGGCACAGTAAGTTCTGAAAAGTAATGTGACAACATATACCTAAAACTAAAAAATATCAAAATATCTTTTTGCTATTTCGAAAATTAAACTAAGGAGGAATGGGGGAAAATGAGAAACAGAATAGATATTTCACCAGCCCCTCTACTTCTCAGGCACTGGGTAAATCACATTAATTACTTGCTCTAATTTCCATTTTCTGATGAGGGAATTAAACAGAGAGGTTGAATAATGTGTCCAAGTTCTTCAATAATGTGTTAAATCCAGGATGTCTGCATCCAAAGTCTTTTCTACCACAACACAGTAACTGAACATACAACATTATGTGCACAAAGACTTTCTTTTGGGGGGGGGTGCTGAGGATCGAACTCACGGCCTTGCACTACGACTTGAGTTAAATCTCCAAACCCTCACACAAAGACTTTCACTGCAATGTCTTTGAAGAGGGATCAGTAATCTATAGTCCTCAGCCCAAAATCCAGCTGCTGCCTGTCTCTCTAAATAAAGTTTTATTGGAACACAGCCACATCATTTCATTTCCATATTGCCTGTGGATGCTCTCATACTACAACAGCAGAGATGAGTACTTGGGGCCAATGCCAGATGGCCAACAAAGCAGAAAATATTCACTATCTGGCCCTTCACAGAAAGTGTTTGCAATCCCATCCTAGAACATCATAAATGGAATTTGCTTTCTTTTGCTACAATGGCAAAAAGGCTAAATAACCACAGTACATCAATTTGGCAGAATGCTTTGCTGCCTTTTTAAATAACTGTGAAGAGAAGGAACACAAACAAATGCTATAATGTAAGTGGAAACAATAATCCAAATGTAGGCTCAATACAATTATGTAGAATGCATACATAAGCTTTCAACAAAGACAAAAGTGGAATACCTGACAACCTAAATATTTAATGTTCTAGGAAGTTATATTTATAGGTACAGTCTATGTTTTTACACTTACTTTAATGTCATTTTGGTTTTTTGCTTTCTGGGTTTTTTTTTTCTATAAGCTTGGGGAGGAAAGAGCAGATTCTAAAACATACGGAAGCAGACGAAGAAAAATGAGATGGGAGAGGGTAAGGTTCCCTCCTTAGTGGAAGCGAGGCCCCTTCGCCCAACAGAGTGCTGCTCCGGAGGACACAGGATGCATGGCTGCTAGGCTTCTGGGGGCTCTTGGGTCAGCAAGCTGAAGTCAGGGTCAAGGGAAGGGTCCGCACCACCTGTAGGCTTCAAATTGCTCCACTCAAACCTGCCCTTACAGCCTCTCCCACCTTAATTTAAAAAAAAAAAAAAAAAAAGGCAAAGCACAACCCTGCTCAGGAGCTAGATGGAGGGGTTACCTATTCAGCTATCGCTCTCCCGATGAGTCCTGCCTGACCACCCATGGAAATTCGCAGCAGCCCGCCCCTTTAGCTCTTCCTCCAGACAATACAGCAGGACAGTCTTTATTGCTGTGGAAGAGAGACTATGTATAGATGAAACCACCAGAGAGGAAAGTGGGTCCAGTTTATGTCATACTTTTTTCCTGAAATGTTAGGGGTGAAAGCAAAATGCAAATTTATATGATAATGATAAAAGTTCTTCGGCCTATATCAGGGTTCCTCAATATTTTTTTTCATTATCTTCCCCTTCAGGATCCTTTTTAGACATTTTTCTTCCAATCACTTCCTCCATGAAATTGTAATACCACAGGTTTTATGTGCATGTGTTTATGTATTACATGCTTATCTGTGCTTTATACAGAAGAATAAATCCTTATCTCCCTAAAGGACCAATTTTTGTCCCCTGCAGGGTGATAGTACCCCACCGAGAATGTGTGGCCTATATATAGACAAATGGTGGCAGGATGGCAGTTACTTATCTGGAATCATGTTCACATTGCCAGAATTTGGATAATTCCATAAAAATCTAGGACCTCTCCATTTGTTTTTCAGTTTTTTAAACAGGGTCTCATTATAGTTCAGGCTGGCCTTCAACTCACTGTGTAACCCAGGCTGGCCTCAAATTCACAGAAATCCTCCTGCCTTGGTCTTCCAAATGCTGGGATCATAGGCATGTGCCACCATGCCTGACAAAAAATCTTGGATTTTGGTTCCGAATTTTGAAAGTATTAAGCATCTGACTTCCCATTAGTCACTCAGACAGAATCATGCAACACAGCAGTAGGAGTTGTCAGTGGGACTTAGTCCAAAGCCACTTGCTAGCAGAGTAGGTGGTCAAATTTTGCTGGTTGTGAAACAACTTCATGCATTCTACCAAACAGGTCAATCCCATGCCTTCATGAGGAAAACAAAACATTAATAGTACCACTTTCCTCCCTTGAGTGAATATTCTTTTTCCATTCGCTTGTTTCAGCTAATTTTTTATTCCAAGTGCAAGTCACTGCTGGAGAGGGCCCAGTCAATCCTAAGGATAAAACTGACCTTCAACATTCATGAAAAAGTACAAAAGCTGCCAAAATGTATATAAATATCAGGCAAGAAACAGCAGTAAATTACCCACTTAAGCCCAAAACTCTGATACATCAAACCCTTAGAGCTTGTCTGTTCCATAAATTATGTGACCTCCTAGGTCTGGCTTTCCCTGCCCTTGAAATAGGGATTTCAGCATCTCCGTAATGTCAAAAGGATTCCTGAGAGAATAATCACTAATGGAAAGGAGCACCCAAGACCATCAAGCACAGTCTGACAAAAGACAGGGCTGGAGAATAATAATAACTTCCAGACTCTACAAGTTCTACTTTCCCATTAATAGCAAAAGCATATCTGGAAATCAGAATTCCTCAGCTTGAAGAGGCTGGCAATCAAGTACTGAATTCTTCAAAGAAAACAAATTATGTCCATTACTTCCCTACGATGAGCACCCCCTCTGGCAGATATCCTTTTTCCTGAAAATTTGTTTACTTCTACATATATATATTTTAATTTGTATAAAGCTACACATTTTAGGTGTAATTCTGCACCCTGTTTTTTTTTAGAGAACATTAATGTTGAGATATAGCCAAAATGGCATGTACAAACCCATAACTACTCCTTTTAATATCTTTGAGGTTTTCTATCATGTGACGATATCACATTATGTTTATCCACTCCCCTATCAATGGCCACCTTGGTTGTTTCTGGCCTCATGATACCCATTTATCTTCTGTACACATTACCTAGGGCCATTCTACTTAGTGCTTATTTGCAAATAGTGTATTCAGCCTTGACCCCATCTGACTGCTGACTCTACACAAACCTTTTTAACCTTAAAAATACAGCAGACTCTCACAGCCAATTCATAAGCTATATTAAGAAGCTAAAAAACATGTTAAACCTCACCAAAACAAGGCAATCACCAAAACCCTTCAAAGAAGTCATAGGATAAATGAATGTGTTTCCTTTAACTGTAAGGAGGAAAAAAAAGAGATGAAAGAAGAACCTGTAATTTCATTTTAAAAAACTATCCTTCAAGCCAGGCGTGGTGGTGCATGCCTGTAATGCCAGCACTCAGGAGGCTGAGGCAGGAGGATTGTCATGAGTTCAAGGCCAGCCTGAGGTACTTAATGAGCTTAAGGCCAGCCTGAACTACACAGAGAGACCCTGTCTCAAAAAACCAAGAAAAATTAGAAATAAAATTTTGTGCTTCAAAGGACAACATCAAGATAATAAAAGACAACTCACAGAATAGGAGACAATTTTTGTAGATACATTGATGAGGCACTTACGGGGAAATTACATAGGGTTCTTACAGCTCAACAATAAAAAGACAACCCAATTAAAAAACGTACAAGAGATAAGAATAGACATTTCTCCAAAGAACTATATAACTGGCCAATAGGTTCATGAAATGGTTATCATTAGTCATTAGGGAAATGCAAATCAAAATGACAGACACCACTTCACTCCCACTAGTATGTCTGTTATCAAAGACTACTGGAGATGCTGTGGACAAAGTAGAATGCAGCCACTAAGGAAAACCACCTGACACAGTTCCTCAAATGGCTAAACAGTTACCCTACAATACTGTAATTCCAGTCTTAGCTAGATTAATCAAGAGAAATGAAAATACATGCCCACACAAAAGCTTGTATGTGAACTTTCACAGCAGCAAACATCCAAAATGGTAGGAATCCAAATGCCCATCAGCTGATGAACAGATATACTAAATGTGCCTGATCCATACAACAGAATATTATTTGGCCACAAAAAGGAATGAAGCATAGATAGAGGCTACAACACGGGTGACATTATACTTGAGAACATTATACTTAGTGAAAAAAGTGAAACACATAGGTCACATATGATAAGATTTTGTTTATACGAAATATCACAATAGACAAATCTATAGGGACAAAAAGTAGATTAGTAGTTGTCATGGAGCAGAATGAGGAATGACTGCTAATTAGTCCAGAGTTGCTTTCCAGGACAATAAAAATGTTCTACAAATGATTATAGCTATGTCTGCACAATTCTATGAATATTTAAAAAATTAAAAATAAACTAAAAGTCTCTTTTAAGAAGACTTAAAAGATTTAAAAGACAGGCCAATTTGTACTATGTGAACTTAGATCCTGAGTTTTTAAAATATACTATAAAGCTAAACACAGTGGTCCATGCTTATTATCCCAACCCTCTGGCCTGCTAAAGCAGGCAGATCACAAGTTCAAGTTTAGCCTGAGCAACTTAGCTACTTAGAGAGACCCTGTCTGGAAAAATAAAAAATGGCTGGAGACATAGCTCAGCGCAAAGGTCCTGGGTTCAATTCCTGGGTCACTGCATAAACAAATACTACATAAATTATAAAATAAAATTGTAAGACAATCATGGAAATTTGAACATTGAATATCTAATTCTATTAAGGAATTACTAATTTTTATAGGTATGATAATAGAAATGAGTTGTTTTTTAAAAAGGAATTCCTGTGTTGTTTTGTTTTGGTTTTTTGAGACAGGGTCTCACTACATAGCCCAGGCTGTCTTGAACTTGCTATGCAGTCCAGGCTGGCCTCAACTCAAACTCCTCCTGCCTTAGCCTCCCAGAGTGCTGGGATTGTAGGCATGTATCACTACACCCAGCAAATTCCTGCAATTTAGTGATACCTATAAAAATATTTACAGATGAAATGATACAGTGTTTAAGATTTGCTTCAAAATAACCAAGGAGAGGGGTGGATATTAGGTAGGGATATAGATAAGATAGTCCTGAGCAGGTAGCTGTCAAAGCCATGTGATGGTACATGGGAGTTCATTATACTATTCTTCCCATTTCTGCGATGTTTGAAATTTCCTATCTAAAAAGGGGGAAGGGACAGAAGAGGTTAAATATTATCCTGCCTATTACTTTACTAAATTCCAATTACAGTATCAATCCCACAAGTAGGGAAACTCACTTTCAACTGCATTCTCAAGAAACAATTAAAAATACCCTTGGACTTCCCCTTCCATCCTCAGTAAACACTTTTTCTGCCTCAATTACAATCTTTCCAAAAGAAAGCCTTCATCTTTAAAACCGTCTCCATTTGTTGGTCTCCTTTATAATTTTTCCATTAGTCTTAAAGATTTTAATTAAATTTACAACTTGCTGAATTTTGATATTAAGTGGTTTCTAGAAAGATAAACTGATCGGGGCTAGGGGTTAGCTCAGTGATTAGAGTGCTTGCCTTGCAAGCACAAGGCCCTGAGTTCGATCCCTGGCACCAAAAAAAAAAAAAAAAAAAGAAAGAAAAGAAAGATAAACTGATCAATCTCCTTTGGCTTTGGTTTGTCAATTTCATTTCCTCTTCTGTTGAGGCAAAAGAAAGAATAATCCAGAACTTTTAACTTTGTGGCAGAGACTCCTTGGTCACATTAGAAGCTAAGGGTATATATACATACATGATGCCCTTTGTTTCAACCCCACAACCACTTTCAGAGAGCCTAGTACCAGCCCATGCCCCCACTACACATAAGTCTTTACTGAAACAAGGTTCCCGTCAAAGGACGATGTGAGGAGCACAATACCAATCAGTCTACCTAAGCAGTATTAGTCATTACAATAAGCCTAGGAGACAGGGAGTATTATGTATCCCTGTTTAGCTAGGACTTCTAAGCCTCATAACTTTAAGAGGTGAGTGAGGATTTGAACCCAGGATTCTGCTTCCAGGGCTTGCAATTACACCAAGCTATAACATCTCCTGGTAGAATCCAGTTCTCAGCATCTTTGCTGTGGTAACTCTAATGCTCAAGGATCAGAAAGCATAATTAGATTCAATCACTTGCTTTGGAAACAAAAGGTAAACTATCTCCCAGAAAACCCCTACACCAGCCTCCTTATTAGGACTACCAATTTCACAAATCTTCTTCTTGCATAGCAAGAACAAAAGTCACATAATTTACATTTTGAAGATCCACAGAGATCTTCAAAAGTTAAAAAAAAAAGAGAGATGTATCCTCTTTGCCTTGCCCTTCTCCAACTCCAGAAATATTTAGGAAGAAGGCAGGTGCTGGAGATGGGGGCTGTCCAGAACCAACTGCACAGTGAGAGGAAAGCAGGCTCTATGAGGGTAAGCGGCCTTCTAAGTGAATCCAGATTCCAGAGTGGCCAGAAAGACAGTCAGGGACCAGTTATGAGGCTTTTCTGAGTCACTCCTATCTCCACATATAACACCCAAGAATGACTTAGCACCAAAACACCAACAGGACTCGAGAGGAGAAAGGAAAGCACAGTGAACACGAAGTCAGACGAGGGACTAAACTTAAGAAACACTGAAGACAAGCTGTCCACACCCACCTCCCTCTGACTTCCAGCCTCCCACCAAACCCACCCCCTAGCTGGTGGGACTAGGAAGGGCAAGAGCAAAGCACAGTCCCTAGATGAGCTCAGCATGGGCAAGAAGGGAAGGGTTGCAGGACAGGACAAGAGAGACTTCAAATGATGGGCTAGGAAACGAAGAGGCTGGAGAATGAGCGATTAATACGAATGTGAAAGCCAAGGACGTGAGAGGGAAGCTTGGCGGTAAGTGGGAAAGACTGACAGGTGTGGAGGTAACAGGAGGCACGCGGAAGACAAAGAGGCTGGAGAACTACAAGCCCTCTGGGGCCAGGAGCTGCTGCTCTTAGTCTGCGCACAGGGGTCCCCCGGGCCAGCAAACTCGGTGTCCAGAGCGCTCTGTGGCTGTGGGAGCCGGACCGACGGCGGCGAGGGCCCCGGGAGGGGAGTGACTGCGGAGAGGGGCAGGACCCGAGCAGAATCCGGGGACTGGGAGTGAGGAGCGGCAGAGACTCAGAGGTCTCAGGACTGGAGCTCTGGCAACCGGGCAAGCACGGGGGTCGGCGGACCGACAGAGACCGGGCAGGGAGCTAGGGACTGCTCGTGACTTATGGTGCCAGGGGAGGAGGAGTGCCGGCCTCGGGAGGTCAGAGACCTGCAGGTGACAAGGCCAGGGACCCCGGCGAACAAGTGACCAGGAGCCGAGAGCCGGGAGCCGGGGAGCGACTGGGCGGGGGGGTCTGCAGGCGAGCGGGGCTCGGGGACTCGGGCCGGAGTGTGCAGATGGAGCGGCAGGAGTCGGGGCTGCCGGGGCGGGTGACAGCGGCCGAGCCGCCACTCACCGCTCATGATGCCGCTCCCCGAACCGGTGACTGCGCCTTGCCGCCGCCACCGCCGCGTCTGCCGCCGCCAACCTCCACACAAGCCGGGCGACAGCACGCCCGCCCCGCCCGCCGGCCCCGCCCCGGAAATAGAACCCCCGCCACCGAGGTCCCGCCCCCCGCCCCGGAAGCTAAACACGAAAGTCGGTGGGCGGGGCGGAGCGCGGAGGCTGGGGTGGAATCGACGCGGGGGCGACAGCGGAGCCGGTCTGGTAGGTGGTTGGGAGTTGCTTGCCCTTCCTCCTGCGCCTCAGGCCTGTTTCCCGGCGTCAGACGGTGAACAAGGCCACGAATGAGACGACAGCGTTCCAGAGGGGTGCGAGCTAGAAAGGAAATGTAAACAGAGATATGTAGACTAAAGCGTGGGTGCTGGTGCAGATGGGCAATCCCAGCCGGCCTCTCTAAGGAGGCGACTTTGGTGCGGAGATCTGGATAATAGGAGGGAGCTGTTCTGGGAAAGGTATTCCGGAAGGAACAAGTGCGGGACCTTTGGAGAGGTTGACTGAACGTGAGGGTGAGTGAGAAAAGGGTGTTGAGAGCAGGACGTAGAAAACTGCAGGGACGCCCTGGCAGGTTGAGGTAAAGAGTTTGAGCTTTTCTACCAACCTCTAGGGAGGTCGGGGGATGGGAGGTTATTGCAAGAATTTAAGCAGAATGATAGAATCTGAATTAGGTGTTTGTTTGTTTTTTTAAGATCACTGTGGTTCTTATTAAATTTGAAATCTTGATCAGAACGAAAGCAGTGAGAATTAGGCTTTACAAACACTGCAGATTTACTACGTCGTTGTGATATGGCTTTACGTTGACTGTACATATAGGAAAAAATAACATTAGAATTGAGGCATAACAACATATGCAAACCAAACACATTAATCCTGATAGTCCTTAGTAAAAAGCTGTTTTTGTTAGGTGATGGTTATTGCTGCATGCAGGCCAGTCTGCTTTGAAGGATAAGCAATGAATAGCTTCATCCATTTCAAAAATTCCCTCCTACTGGCCCACAATGGTGAGGAGCCTTTAGTAATCACTGGTGTCACTTGCAGTCATTGTGCC
>PVJO010023553.1:0-25963 GCA_004026905.1 Hystrix cristata | reverse complement strand
TTTATCACAAACCCACGTAAAAGAAAATCCCGAGGGACAAATAATCTTATTCCAAGACCAATGTGGGATAAGACCTACAGATAAGGTGAGATATAGACACGGGACGCTATTGAACTGTGAAATAGCTCATGGTGCTACCCACGGGAGCTGCACCCGCCCCACACCACAGCCAGCGGGAGGGAGCTGAACACCAACCCAGCGGGCCACAGGCCAGAAATGGTCCCAGCACCCACACTGCCAGCCTGGGCTGCACAAATGCCCACGCTGCCAGCCCCAGGGGACCAGAGCGCTCATGCAGCCGGCCCTGGGGTGCTCAAACACCCACGCCCACACCACCAGCCCCGGGGGGCTCGAGCAATCGTACTGTGGGGTGCTGCGACAGTGACCAGCCAGAGAGTGCACGAACACCTTCCCACATGCCGCCAGCTGTGAAGGCTGGGCACCCTTGCCAATGGCCAGGGGTGCATGAACACCTGCGCCACTACGCCACCAGCTCCAGGCAGCCCGAGCACCCATGCGGTCCTGTGAAACCACCGGCCACCAACCCCTGACCTGAGGGTACACGAGCACCACCCTACACAGGGGAGGCTGGGTGTCCTTGCCACTGGCTGCCTGCCAGAAATACAGAAGCACGCTGTGCCCAGCCAGCAGAACTGCGGCGGGGTGGGGTGTGCACAGGCCGACAGGGGTATCCAGCCTGCTCTGCCCAGCCAAACAGGAGAGTTTGGAGACAAGATCTTGAGCGGCTGCCCCTCCCTTTTTTTTTCTTTCCATCTCACCACAAATAAAGGACCCTGTAGCCTAGCAATTACACCAATACACAGACGACCAGGAGGCTGCTCCCTCCCCGAAAGAGCCACCAGGATTTTCTTTTTTCTCTCCAAGCCATAATCACTAACTGAAACCCCTAGAGATGCCAAACTGATGATCTGTAGCATCAGTGGGCATTGCTGAAAGAACAAAACACCCCCCCATCCTACCTTGCTCTCAATAGCCATCTGGGAAAGAAAGAGAAGGGAACAAAGTTGCAATGCACCAGAGACAAACTTTCCTCAGCTGCACCCGCCTTGCAACAGTCTGGCCCCGTATCTGCCACAGCAACCTGCAGCATCTCTGTCTGATATCCGCGAATACACCACACAGCACAAGCCCAGCCCTGCTTTCAGTGGCTGGGAGAGAGGAGAGGAGGCTGTGCATACACAGAAGACCCAACCATACCCAATCAACTGAGGAAAAGTGGCAGACTCATAAAAGGCAGGGAAACATGGGCTGGCCACCAAGGGATCCCCAGCATGACACTGGCTGAAAATCCTGCCCTAGCTAGACTCAAAACCCAGAGGCCAAGATCAGCACAACACCCAGCACTAACTACTGCAATCCGGGTGGGGCCACCAGCATAGATTTGGGTTCTGGCTTGGACACTACCATAGGACTGCGGACATGGGAAGAACTTCGCTTTCTCTCTCTCTCTGTGTGTGTGTGTGTGTGTGTGTGTGTGTGTGTGTGTGTGTGTAAATATATATATGTGATATACATTGTTTTAAATTTTTTCTGTTTTCACTTGGTTATCTTTTGCTTTCCTTCTTCTATCTGTTCTTTTCATTGTTGTTGCTGTTTCAGTTTTTACATCCACTGTCTTCTGTGTTATTAATCTCTCTTTAGTCATTTTTCTCTTTCCTTCTCAACTGCCTCTTTTGATTTTATTTTCTCTCTTTTTTCATGCAAGTGAATAAACCTAGATTTTCTTTGGTCAGCTCCAGTATTTTCACCCTTCACTCTCCCTAGCCTGTCTCCTCCAGTTTCCCAATGTGTAAGTGATCTTCTTTTATCCTCAAGCTTTACATCTACTATATTTCTCTTCAATTACCTCTATCTCTTTCTACCCCTCTCAATCCTTCCCTCCCTTACAGGGTAGAAACCACTCTACTAACGGGAAACCCACTGCACAGAAACTGTGATGTATGTTAGATTTTGCTATATAATTGTAGACCTTGTTTTTTGGTTAAAGATACAAAATTAACAGTTACTACAGTCTATCAATATCATGTATATGCTTGATGCTATTGTTATTACTAACGTACCACTATAACCAGTGTGATATACCTTTTAAATCCAGTTGTACTTACTTGAATAACAATAATATAAGTATCTGGGGTCATAATCACTAACATAGTCCAGTATCAAAAAACTAAGTGCTGGGCCAAAGAGACAGCAACTTCTGATCCCTATTAAATTTGGAAAGTAGGATATTTAGACAAATATAAGAGCCAAGAGCCACATGTACCTAGAAGACACCTCTAAGGAATAGACATTTCCTAGGAAAGTCTTGGTATTTGCCTCAATACTACCTACCATAAACAAACTACAAAATCCAACATAGAAAGCAAAATAAAAGGGATGACAAGACACGGAAATAAGTTACCACCCCCGATTCCCAGTCCCCCCAGAATAAATCCAGAAGACAATGACATGGAGGAAAGGCAAAGGCACCCAACTGAACTTTCAGAAATGATAGCAGCAGAAGTTAAAAAACAGATAAATGAGGCTGTAGAGAAATCATATTAGAAATAATTGTGCAAGTTAAAAAAGAGATGATGATGGTAAGGAAAGACCTGCTTAGTGAACTTAAAACACAGATAAAAAACCAGAAGAACTTAGGAAAACATTGGAAAACTTGAATACTCAACCAAGAAAGAAATGGAACCCATGCAAAAGATTCAAACAGATATTCAAATTCTTTTGAAAGTATTCATAGCCAATTAAATGAAAGCAAGGATAGAATTTCAGATCTAGAAGACAGGTCTGAAATTAATGACCAGGAAAAGAAAGACTTCTTAAAATTAGCTAGAGACAATGAAAAATCAATGCAAAAGTAAGATGTAAGATGATGAAAATAAAGAACAATGTAAGAGTGACTGGAGTGAATGAAAAATCAGGAAATCCTAAAAAAGATCGGAAAAGGTTGTTCACAGAAATAATGACAGAAAACTTCCCATCCATGAGAGGAGAACTTGACATATAGATAAGTGTGGCATATAGAACCCCAATAACCCATGATCAAAATAAATCTACACCAAGACATATAACAATCAAGATTCCAGAAATTTGACACAAAAATGAAATATTGAAAATTGTTCAAAGAAACAAATCATCTATAAAGGAAAAGCCATCGGAATCACAGCAGACTTCTCAACACAAACCCTTAAGTCAAAGAGAGCCTAGAGCAAAGTATTTCAAACCCTAAAAGAAAACAATCTCCAACCCAGATTGATATGCCAAGCCAAACTATCTTTCAAACTCAATAATGAAATAAGATACTTCCATGACAAAGAAGAACTGAAGAAATTCATGACCGCTAAACCAGTACTACAGCATATTTTGAAGGATGTCATAGGAAGGGGAAAAGGAGATTGTAACTCCAACAACACCAATAAAATGAATCTACCAGGCAAAACTAGTACTTAAACAGAAGGGAAAAACACAACCAACAGCAGAAAAAGACTATGACAAAGATGAGTCAATACATAATAGTTATAAGCATCAATGTAAATGGTCTCAACTCACCAGTAAAAAGAAACAGACTGGCAGAATGGATCAAGAAACAGAATCCATCAATATGTTGCATACAAGAAACACATTTAACCCAAAAATAAATTCATAGACTGAAAATCGAAGGATGGAAAACAGTACTTCATGCAACAAGAACCCAGAAAAAAGCAGGAGTACCTATCCTAATTGCAGACAAAGTGAACTTCAAGCCAAGACTGATCAAGAGAGACAAAGAAGGTCATTACATACTTGTTAAGAGAAAACTCCAAGAGGAAGAGATAACAATCATCAATATTAATGCACCAAATGCCAGTGCACCTAACTACATAAAACAATTATTAAAGGAAACGAAAGATCAAATAAACACAAACTCAATTATAATGGGAGACCTCAACACCCCACTGTCACAAATAGACAGATCAACTAGACAAAAAATCAGCAAAGAAATATCAGAATTGAATCAAATCTGTGAACAAATGGACCTAGCAGATGTCTACAGAGTGTTCCACCCTACAAATTCAGAATATACATTCTTCTCAGCTGCACACGGGACATCCTCCAAAACAGACCACATAGTAGCCCATAAAGCATACTTAACTAAATGTAAAAGAATTGAAATTATCTCATGCATATTATCAGATCATAGCACAATGAAATTGAAAAATCAATGGTAAAAGAAACCAAAAAAAAAAAAAACCACATAAACACGTGGAAATTAAATAACATCCTCCTGAACAACATCTGGGTCACAGAGGAAATTAAAGAAGAAAGTAGGGAATTTATAGAATTAAACAATAATGCCAATACAACATATCGGAATTTATGGGACACAATGAAAGCAGAGCTGTGAGGGAAATTCATTGCATTGAACTTCCATATTGGAAAAACAGAACAAGCTCAAATAACCTAATGTTGAACTTCAAACATCTAGAAAAAGAAGAACAAACCAAACCCAAAGCTCCTATGAAAGAGGAAATTATAAAGATCAGAGTTGAAATTAATGCAATTGAGACTAAGAACACAATGCAAAGAACCAATGAATCAAAGAAGTAGTTCTTGGAAAGATTAAATAAAATTGACAAACTCCTAGCCAATCTTATCAAAAAAAAAAAAAGGGAAAGCAATGACTCAAATTCATGTAATAAAAAATGAGAACAGTGAAGTCATCACTGACCTTGCAGAAATCCAAAGAATCATCAGTACCTACTTCAAAAACCTATACTCAAACAACATGGTAAACACCAAAGAAATGGACAGATTCTTAGATACATATGAATTACCAAAGTTGAGTCAAGAAGAAATAAAAATGTTAAATAACTCAATATCATTCACTGAAATTGAAGAGGTAATTAAAAACCTACCAACAAAAAAAAAGCCCCGGTCCTGATGGATTCACAGCTGAATTCTACAAGAAATTCATAGACGATCTAACACCACTACTCCTCAAACTATTTAAGGAAATTGAAAGGGAAGCAGTACTCCCAAAATCATTCCTGGAAGCAAGCAGTACCCTGGTAACAAAACCAGAAAGGGATCCAACCAAAAAAGAGAACTACAGGCCAATTTCCCTAATGAACATAGATGCAAAAATTCTCAATAAGATACTTGCACACAGAATACAACAAATTATCAAGAAGATTATACATTACAACCAAGTGGGATTCATCCCAGGAATGCAGGGATGGTTCAACACACACAAATCAATAAATGCAATACACTATATCAACAAAGTCAAAGATAAAAATCACATGATCATTTCAATAGATGCAGAAAAAGCATTTGACAAGATCCAACAGCCATTCATGATAAAAAAAAAACCCTACAGAAATTAGGAATAGAGGGTCTATACCTCAATCTGAAAAAGCAATTTATGACAAACCAATGGCCAACATCATACTAAATGGTCAAAAATGGAAAGCTTTCATTCTAAATTCAGGAACAAGACAAGACTGTCCACTATCACCACTCTTATTCAATCTGGTTCTGGAAACATTAGCCAGAGCAACGAGGCAAGAGAAAGAAAAAAAAAAAGAAATAAAGATAGGAAAGTAGGAAGTTAAACTAGCATTATTTGTGGATGACATGATATGCTATGTAGAAGACCCCAAAATCTCCACCAAAAAACTTCCAGATTTAATAACCAAATTCACTTTTGTAGTTGGATACAAAATCAACATGCAAAAATCAAGCACATTCCTATATGCAAATAACAAACTCACTGAGAAAGAAATTAGGGATGATACATCTTTCACGATAGCACAAAAAAAAAATGAAATATATAGGAATCTATCTTACAAAGCAAGGAAAAAATCTTTACAGTGAAAACTATAGTACTCTAAAAAAGGAAATTGACAGGGATGTCAGAAAATGGAAAGATATCTCATGTTCTTGAGTAGGAAGACCCAACATAGGGAAAATGGCCATACTTCCTAAATTATTATACAGATTTAATGCAATTCCAATCAAAATACCAATAGCATACTTCACAGAATTAGAGAAAGCAATCTTGAACTTCATCTGCAACCAGAAGAGACCAAGAATCGCAAAAACGATTCTGGACAACAGGGGCAAGGCAGGGGGAATAACAATCCTTGACTTGAAATTATACTATAGAAATACTGTGATAAAAACAGCATGGTACTGGCAAAAAGACAGACCCGAGGATCAGTGGAACAGGTAGGAAGATGCATAAACAACTCCAAACACACTCAAATACCTCATCTTCGACAAAGGAGCCAAAAGCCCTCACTAGAAGAAAGATAGCCTCTTTAATAAATGGTGCTGGAAAAATTGGCTTGCCACATGCAAAAAACTAAAAAACTAGATACATGCTTCTCACCATGTACTAAAATAAGATCGAAGTGGGTCAAAGATCTAAACATTAAAGCAGAAACACTAAATTTACTGGAGAATAGAATAGGAAGTGTTCACTATCACTGGTCATTCAAGAGATGCAAATTAAAACAATGCTAAGATTTCACCTCACTCCAGAAAGAGCAGCTATCATCAAGAAATCAACCAATAACAAATGCTGGTGGGGCTGTGGGGAAAAAGGAACCCTCCTCCACTGTTGGTGGGAATGTAGGCTGGTCCAACCTCTGTGGAAATCAGTGTGGAGATTCCTCAAAAAGCTACAACTAGAGGTTCCATTTGACCCAGCTATTCCTCTGCTTGGTGTCTTCCCTGAAGAATTAAAAACATCATACCACAGTGATATATGTACAATCATGTTTATAGCAACACAGTTTGTAATAGGTAAGTCTCAGAAACAACCCAAATGTCCAAAAACTAATGAATGGCTAAAGAAGATGTGGTTTTTCTATACAACGGACTATTACTCTGCCATTAAAAAGGATAAACTTGAGATATTTATAGGTAAATGGATGTACCTTGAGAACATACTCTTAAGTGTATTAAATCAGACACACATGAGTACATATCAAATTGTTTCTCTGATGTGAGAAACCATAGGTGTAAATAAGGACAAAAAAGTATAATAGATACTAAGTAAAAGAAAGATAATGTTCAATAGGGAGGAGAATTAGAAAGGGAGGAGAGGGGAAAAGAAAGAAAGGAAAAAGAAAAGAAAAGGAAAAGGGGAAAAATGTAAATAAAGCTACTGTAAATAGGGAAGGCAGGGGGAATGGAAAAGAGGGGGAGTGGAAGGGAGTGGTGGGGAAAAAGGGGGAAAATCAAGATGTATCATGTACAGGTATAAAAAAACTATGATGAATGTGATCACTATGTATACAATGTACCAATACATGTTCTTGGTAAATTAAAAAAGAAGAAGAAGAAGAAAGACCAAAGGATAAAGAGAGAAAAATCTATTGTGAGATATTTATTTATTTGACAAAAAAAATGAAATCCTTATAGCCATGAAACAGAGAAGCAGCAATAACTAAATAAATCTGTTCTATATGAAAGAGAAATGTTAACGGAAAGAAACATATATAGACTTCACATATGAACTCTAACTACTTTTTCCCCAATCCTCCTACAAAGGTGGAAATTGATTCTTAAATTAAGAAGTCCCTATAAATCTTCATTAAGTTATTATCAGTCAATAGTTGCCCTTCATCCAAGCTTTTAATTTCACCAACTGTTAAGGTAGCCCAATTTCCTATAGACCCTTTTACTTTCACTATTTTCTTTAATTTATCACCCCAAGGACTTACTGTTGGACTTTTTGAAGAAACTATCCTGTATTTCTCTTTTGATAAACTGGAATCAGTAAACAGAGCACAGAAAATTTACTTTTAAGAAATCTAGAGCTAATGTCATTTTAAAACCAAGAAACTATGTTGTAGATTAAAATGTTGATTCCAGGTTCTAAATCTTGGAGGTACATGCAACTTTTAGCATGAAGATAAATTAGATAAAATGCAGAATAAACATCTTCAGAGAAAACAGAGAAGTTTAAACATTCTTTGAAAAAAGAAAGAGCAAAATAGCCTAAATCAAAATCTCCTCTCTTTCTTCTCATCACACTTTCCTCAATGGTTACTTCATTTTTTCCCCCATATTTCTTCAAAGGGGCCAGAAGATACTAAAGAACAAGAATATGAAGTCAGTAGTTTACTTTCTACTATAGAATATGCAGGCCTATTTCCCTAGGCTTAAGATTAAGATAAAACAAAAGCCTACACAGAAGAAAAACCAATATATTTGGAGTACAAAGAATAAGAAGTGGAGAATTTTCAAATATGTGAACAAAGGTTCAAAGCAAATTTGAAAATTATAGCCATCTTGAATCAAGAAGGTAGCCTTATTTTAGACGAAATAGTGATTCACACACATCAACATTGAGAGACCTATTTTATTCTATTCTGAGGTAAACAGACTTCTTTAGTTTGTTTTGAATAGTATATAATGTGAGGGTTTTAGATACCACCAATAAACTTTTATGCTATTTTTGTATATTTACTCTTTAAAAGTGTACTTACCAATTTTAGACAGTCTTCCAGGATTTAAAATAGCTGTGTGATTTTCTTTTGCTTTTTCATGTACAATGTTTTAGTTTTAGGTTCACAACAGAATTGAGAGGAAAGTACAGATTTCCCCATTTACCCCCTAGCCCACACATGTACAGCATCCCTAGTTACCAGTATCCTGCCCCCAAGGGGTACACTGGCTATGACTAATAAAACTACACTGGCTTATCAGTAGCACTCAGAGTGCAAACTTTACATTAGGGTTCCTTCTTGGTGCTGTATGGGTTTGCATAAACATGACTCCATGCACAATTATTACAGTCTCATTTAGAGGACTTTTATTACCCTAAACATCTCTCCCTATTCACCCTCATCCTCAACTGCCAAACCTTGGCAACTCCAGATCTGCTCACTCTATCTGTAGCTCTGCCTTTTCCGAAATGTCATATACAGTAGTTGGAATCACAGAGCATGTAGCTTTTTCTTATTCATTTCCTTGACTTAGTATCATGCATGTAAAATTCTCTATGTCTTTTCAAGACGTCTCTCATTTTTTACTGTTGTTAAATAACGTTCTACTAAGCTTAGCATCGAGGCTAAGCTTGAACTCGCAATCCTCCACAGTCTCTAAACTGGAGATTTGTGTATCCACTGGGCGCTGCATACCCCAGTGTGGGCTTGCGCCTCAGGCTTCATTGGAAAGAGCTACCGGGGCAGCCTTTGTGCTCCTGGCCTGACATCTTTCCTGTTTCCCTTCTTGCTCCTCCCCTGTGGGAGGAATGGAAACAGTGGTCAAGGAAACAGGCTCTCCAAGCAGCTTAGAGTTGGCCATATTTACCTCAGCCTGGGCACTGGTCCTTTCTTCAAGGCCCCCCCTCCAAAATGTGTGTATGGCTAGAGCTCCTCCCTCCTGATGCCCAGTTCCTGAGGAGCTGTCATTAAAGTGTGGGAGGAGCCAGTGCCCAGGGATGGGCATCTCCAGGGAGTCGGGGACTGGTGCCAGGCAGCTCACTGCCAGCCATGCCCACGTCCCCACGGGCACAGAACAAGACAAAGCCTTTGACGATGCATGTTTATGAATGTAGTTGCTATCACTGTTTTTAGCCTTTTCACATCATGTAATGTGAGGCCTTACGCTTATTAGTCTTTATCTCAGATCATATTTGATGGAATGTGTGTGTATGTGTGTGTGTGTGTGTGTGTGTGTGTGTGCGTACACACACACAGGATCAGGAGGCCATCCTGATCCTGTAGCCCTCCCTGGCCCACACCCTGCCCAAGTGTTCCCTCCACCACCCCATCCCTCAAGAGGAAAGACCATGGTGTTGCTGACAAGAGCGATGGCTCTGTCCTGGTATCAGGCCCTCACAGAGCACCGCTCTCAGGCTCTTACCTCACAGAGAATGTTCTAAAAATGAATTTAAAAATAAACCAACAAGTCCTGCAGTCAAAACAGAAATGACCCCGACTTACGTGCCTAAAATTGTGATTGCTGGCTCACCACCTTCAGGACTAAGCCTTTGCTTAATTTTAATTTATTGTTATGAAAAGTTACGGAGCTCTAGGGCGACCTGGGCCCAAAGGTTCTTAAGGGCAGTTTGTAGGCAGCCCCAAGATTGATGTGGGAAGGGTTACGTCACAATTTTCACATCATTCCATGGGTGTGCCTTGGCCAACCCACATGGATGGGCCAGGGCTGCCACCCCGCTGCCCCTCCAGCTCCACACTTGTGTCTGAATTGTGGATTGTGTAGAAGAACCTAGAGTCATAGTTATCTGATTGTATCTTGACTGAGGCCTTGCAGTGCAAAGCCAGGCCAGTCTCACACATTACTTTCAATAAAAAGAAATATATATACACCATATATATGTATACGCATACATAAATGATGTTCTACTATCTAAATGTAGCAGACTTTGTCTATTTACCTACTTTCAGATAGCTTGACTACTTCAAAATTTGGGCAATTATAAACAAAGCTGCTATCAACATTTTGTGCAGGTAGCGAGGAGGAGGACTGCAGGACCAGACAGTCAGGGTATGGTAAGTTTCACGACAAAACCCCAACAGATTTCCTAAGCAGTGGTACCGTTCTACATTCGCTCCAGCAGTGAATGAGACCTCCTGTTGTCACATACCACGGCACATATCTGGTGTTGTCGTGGTTCTGCCTATTGGCTGCCCCAGTGTGTGGTAGTATTTCACTGTTGTTTTAACTCTCATTGCCTTGATGACACATGACAGGGAGCTTCTTTTCATCTGCTTATCTGCTATCCATATATCTTCTTTGGTGAGGTGATATTTTCTTTTTTTTAATTTAAATACAAATGAAAGTGGGAAAGTATGTATTACCTTTTGGTTTAGTTATCACTACACAGAAAAAGCATGACTATACTGGCAAAAAAACACCAAGGCATTGTTAACCTGGTAATTTTGTACCTTAATTTCAAATACAGTAAGTAACCACGAGAAAAATTAAAGATATGATGTTATAAGTTTGAGATTGAAAGGGTTTCTTTGTAGAAGTTGGCGTCAGGAGTTTTTCTATGCTGTTTTAATATTTTCATGTTTTTTGAATGAACTTGGATGCAGTCACATAATTTGCAACACATACATTTAATATCATCCTTGAACAAAGGACTCAGAGTCCTTAAGAACAAGAAAAATAACTATGAAGAGGGGAAAAGAAAAAATTAGCTATGGCTTGTACATTTCTTTTCATTCTTTCTCTTCTCCCATGGCAATAGCATCCCCAACAGTGCTCAAATAAGTGAAAAGTCCCGAGGCCAGATTCGCCCATGTCCTTGTCACATCCTCGGTCTGGAACTCTGTCCCTTTTCTTGCAAACTGCACCCTGAGGAAGGATTCCAGGACAATGACCTTTCCTTTCCTTCTCATCAACTCTCTTTCAGAAGCTTCTTGCTGTCAGTGTACTTGCTCATCTCTTTAGTTCAAATGTGCCCCTTACAAAAAATACCTACTGACCCTGACCTTTGAAAAGAGCAAAAGGAGTTTTTAGCTGGAGCTAACAGGGAGGAGATGAAAGGCTTGACAGTCTCTATGGAACCCGGGGATACTAAAATTTCTCAAGGTTCATCTCTTCTCTGTTTGCCAAATCACTGTGCTTCTTTAACAACTAGAGCTAGTAAATCTGCAACAGAGGTAAAAAAGGAAAGAGGCCTCAGAGTCTAAATTATAGCCTATAAAGTGAGAGAGAAAACTTGTCATCTTTCAACCTAACTTTCCTTGGCAGAAATAGCCTTTAAGAATTCCCTTTGAATGAGTACTCAACTTCCGCCAGACTTCTTAGGATGCAATCCCCTTTGTTCAGGAATGATTATTTAAGCTTTCCAGTTTAGTTCATAACACAGTTTTTAGAAAACTTTTTATTTTTCATTTTCTTTGGTTCTAAGACAAGTTTTTCTCCCCAATACCACATCACTGTTTCCAAGGAACCAAACTAGTTCCAATGTTGGATTTATGACTACCTTTACACCTGAACGATATAAGCTTATTGCACACACATAGAACTCAAATATGAATTAAAGAATGTGTTTAACTACCTTTCAAGATTATTGCAAGACTTTTGATGCAATATTTAATTAACAGCAAAAGATAGCTGACTTTCAAGAACTAGAAGCACACATACAGGCAGAATCTCCCTTCCCTCTTCATTATCTTTCTCATGTGTGTTTTTAATTAAATATCCTTGGGTCTCGGTGATAGCGCAGATGTTTAACAGAAGATCGTTCATTAGAAATGCTTTATACTTATCACATCTTGAAGATGGGCTTATCATCCCTTTCTTTCAACCACATGTCTCAGATTAATATGCATTGTGAGAGAACTTATTGGACAGGTTCAGAAGGGTTGAGCAGCAAAGAGATAACATTAGGAATTCTACTAGAATTAGTAAAAAGAGGTAGAGTGGCTGCACTAAGTTCCACTCAATAGTTCAGTTTGAATGAATACATGTGCTATTATCTTACAGGCTCATAAAAAGGGAAGTAAAGAGATAAGAGAGCTGTATTTCCCACCTGTTGGCACATCTATGGTCTTATTCTAATCATATCTCTTCGTGCCCTTCATGAGGGCTTATTCGCTCAGCTCCAGGGAGCCCACTGAGCTTGGGTATTTTAGATGACTACTAATGAGACAGTAATCCTCTCATTTTGAGGTCCATAATGACTCCAATCCAAAATATTCGGAGATGCCCATTGTAGTTCTTAATGGACAGGTGCAAGCCCCTTTTCCTCTGGGTCTGTGTCGCCTCACTCACTTGATAGCACCATCTTCCCTGGCCGCCGAGCTGCCTGGGTGAGAGCAGAATCATCACAAAGACACCAGCAAGATGGAGGGGCTTCCCCCACTCGCGGCTGCCCATGTGTGCAACTGTCTCTACGTCCCTTCTCCTAGGCTTGCAGGAAAAATCCCCCAAGTCAACTTCTCCCACGCACTCACCTTCTGGATGGACCTTCTTCACGCACTCACGTATGCACAGCAGCATCTGGAGACATCGGGGGAAAGACCAGACCAACTCTGTAAGAACAAAGCAGACAGCAAGGACAGGTTTGGTCAGTGACATCTTGAGCCATCAGTTGTAAAATGTTACTTTCCTCCAAAACATTTTTGTCATTGGCGCTTGCCAAAGAGTGATTCTTTCTTCTTGTGAAAAGTTCAAAGTAAAAACAGAAGTGTTTGTTGGAACAAGAAGTGTTGTACCTTTGGCACTAAGGAAAGAAGAACATTGACCACCTGCCAGATACTCTAGAGTTAACACCTTGTAAAAAAATGGCTCTGGGCAACCCACTCGGGTCCCCTCCTGTCTCTCGGGAGCTCTCTTTCTCTCTCGAAAAATGTCCTACTCTTAACCTCAAAAAAAAATTGGCTTTGGTTTTAAGGGTCTGTGTTCCTTCCTGATTTTCAAATTGCAGCCCTGCTCCTAGATTGTGATCATCACTTTCATTTTCCTTCTTAGCCTGATTTTTCCCCTTTGAAGGGTTGCTATTTCCATTTAAAGGGGGCTCCAAACTCTATTTTTGTCAGCATGCAAAGGGTGGTGAATGTGAGGAAGCAGAAAGGTAGGGAGATGCAGACTGAAGAACACTTCGAATAAGAAGTATTTTCTTTCTCTATCAAAGTTTTGGTTCCAGTTAGACTCTAAAGGACACACACTCTGCCAAACATCATGTACCTGCTTTGTGGACACAACAGTTGTTCTCTACTTAGAAGGCGCCCCAGGAGAGCAAAGACGAAATGTGTTGAGTTCAATGCAGGGTATAATCATTGGGCTAGTCAAAGTGTGATGGAAGATTCGGAGTAAAAAAGTGACAGCATGAATAGCTCATCATAATGAGTACTCAAAGCAGAGAATAACGTGAGTTCAAATTTGGAGAGGAGTGAAAGGGTATGTCTAGGAAAAGAAGGCCAAACGCATGTGTGGGAGAAGGGAAGGACTGAGTGGACAGCAAGTGGATTTCACACAGTATGTTGGGGTCTGGTCTCAGTGGTCTTCATCATCCATTTGCATAATTTCTACATTATCCTAAAATAAACAAGATGATGTTCGGAGATGAGTGGCCATGAGTGTCCTAGGCTTACCAAATCATAAACACCGCTCATTTGAGCCTTAATGGAAACACTTGCATTCCCACTGGAAGAAAGCAGGCACCCCCCAAACATCACACAAACCACAAGATTTAGCTCAAGTTTGAGTATCAGAAAACTGTCTTGGAGTGGGGAAAGAAAAAACTCACAGAAGATGAGCAAGTGTCAAAAGAACAAATGATCCCATGCCAGCAAATTGGAAAGATCTGGAAGGGGAGCAGGGTACCTTTGGTTGACCTATGTTTGCCAATAGTGTCCTTATTTTGTTTTCACTCAACTCACTTCCTTTGGGAAATATCATCCCTCAATGACTGGTCTGTAATCACTATTACACAACCACTCTGTGAACTGGAACACTGGTGTGTTATGTAAAAGATGGAACAAGAAGCAGCACTGGGAAGATGGATAAGAGATGAGACAATTGTCACTGGGGATGCAAGGACATAGGCAGCTCTCCTTAAATTAAAATTTCAAAGTTTTAAGGAAATCTATTATTATTTCAAGATGATATATCTTAAGAAGCAAAAGAGATCAAATGCTTACTTTTGTCCATCAATTAATGAATGGGATAAAGAAAATTCATATATATATATATATATATATATATATATATATATATATATATATAATGGGATGCTATTCGATGACTTTAAAAAATGAAATCCTCTCACTTATGGCAATGTGGATGAATGAGAGGTCATTATATTAAAATGAAGAAAAAAAACAGGCACAAAAGGATAAGTACTAGTATCACATGATCTCATTCATACGTGGAATAACAATGTTGATTTCATAGAAGTTGAGAGCAGTATTGTAAGGGTAGGGAAGTGTTAGTCAATGGCTACTAAATTACAGTTAGATAGAAGCAAAACGTCCTGGTGTGCTGTTGCACAGTAGGGTGACTATGGATAACAATAAAGCACTGTATATTTCAACAACCTAGAAGACAGGATTTTTTAATGTTTTCACCATGAAGAAATGATAAATGTTTGATGAAATAGATGTGTCCACCCTTATTTAAACTTTGTAAAATGTATCAAAACATCACATTGTACTCCATAAAAATATGCAATAACATGTATCAATAAATCAATAACTCAATACAAATTTAAATAAGTGAGTGGGATGTCCTTCATGGCTGCGAGATAACCAGATGCTTTCCTCAGGTCAGTTAAAACCTTCCCATAATGGGAAGAGAGGACAGTTCAGTGGAGAGTTGGGAAAACTGTTACAAAAAGATCCACATGAGAAGAATTTATCCAGCAATGACAAGTTGTATGAAGATGATGTGAGACTGTCAGACACTTTCCTTCAGCCTGGATTATGTACCTTTTGAAGGAGCACACAGCTTGATGGGGAGGCAGCCTTGAAATCAATTGACAGACTGGGGAAAACATTAATAGCAGATGCAGCCACAAGACACTCTATTACACTGAGATTTGTTGTAGGACAGAAATGACAGCTATATAACAACATCTTATTGATATGGGCTTCTTGAACATAGGGGGAAAAAAAGAATGGATACTCTAGCAGAAAGTGTGAGCCGCATAATTTAGGGGATTTGATGGAACAAACTGGGCTACCAATAAAGTACTGTAAGAGTGAAAACAGAGATGCTGCTTCAAGGAAGAGAAGGCAGTGGGCCATACAGCAGGCCGTGGGGATACATGCAGCTCAGGACTGTGGCTCATTCTTTTTTTTCCCAAGAACGTGCATTGGTACATTGTATACATAATGATCACATTCATCATAGTTATTTTGTACCTGTACATGATGTATCTTGGTTTTCTCACCTCTTCCTCACCCCTCCATACTCTTAAGTGAAATAAGTCTGACACTCACGAGTATACATAAATTGTTTCCCTGATATGAGAAACCATAAGTGTAAATAAGGACCAAGAGGTGTAATAGATATTATATAAAAGGAAGATAATATTCAAAAGCAAGCAGAACTAGAAAGAGAGAAGAGGAAAAGAAGGTGTGGCTCATTCTTAATACATTCTGTCCCACAGCAACCACAGCTTGGGTCTCTCCCCACTTGAAGCATCAATAGATCCTTAATGCTAACACAACTCTACAGATGGTATGATGACAGATGAAAGTGAGATAAAATCTATCTGACAGCATGAGTGAAATTTGTAGAAACAAATGCTGTCCTCGGCTCCATGCTGCTTATAATAACCTTGTGATAATTTTAACAAAAATCTATTTCAAAATCACTGTTGAGATCCATTGATTTGTTATTTTTGAGTACATAGACCAACTTTCCCTTGAATTGCTTAATTTACCTTAAGCCTCAAATTCACAGATCCTGAAATATTGATTTGATTGTTCTAAGATGGGGAAACTTCATATAGGCGTATCAAACTGCATAAAATCAATACAGGATATTTTTCGAACACGGTGTAATCACAGTTCAAAATAGCCTTCATTTAGTGTGTTACTATATATTTTTTTGCCTTCAGGGACAGTTTTGATGCTAATCCAAATTTTTCAAGGCAGGAAATGAGGTGTCTGGTGTGGTAAAGAAAGCCGTTCATCAGAGTTATAGTTTTTCCTGGTTGGGGATATAAACAGAAACATCTAAACAGCTTAAGAAAACTGATCATATGATACCCCTGGAAAAGATATCATAGCAGCAGCATAAACCATCATTTATTTCCCATTTCCCAGGACCTAAGCACTTCAAGGTTAGTGATACATAAAAAGATTCCTGTTTTATGAAAAGAAATAAAATATTAATGTTTCTTAGTTTTAATTCCTAGTGATGCTTGTTTGTTGGACAGAGAGCAAGAGACTCATTGGAGACTTGCTGTATAGCTCACTGCCTTTTGTTCCCTGAACTCTTACACTATTTTATTGCTAGCCCTGTTGGTTCCATCCAATCCCCTAAGAAACACAGCATCTGAGTCCATATTCTTCCTTACTCATTCTTCTATGGCTTGATTTCCCCCCTCTTGAACCAGTTACATCCCATTTGGACAACTCCAAAGGATGTTGCTAGGTTTAGTTTGTGACTCAGGTTTATATTAAATCTTGTCCATTTTAACCCAGACAATCCTGAACACTATAGGAGACCAAAATAGTAGTAGTAGTAGTAATAGTAATAATAATAATAATAATAATATGACTCATTTTCCTATCTTCTACCAATTTACTCTAACCTTTAAGAAACAGCTATGTGTTTTAACCTCTTCCTGAGAAATTTTCATTATTTTACCATTTATTTGGGGGTTTTGGATAAAACACAAATGCACCTCATGTGTTCCGGGGCCAGATTCCCTGATCTGTTATTTAGGATCTGAGTGACTACAGTCCTCTGCCTTAATTACTATAGCTGTAAATGGTGCTAATAGGATAATATATATAATAGGACATTATGAATAATAAATTAGCAAATATGCATAATTATAAAAATGCCTATAGAGATACACACATTAAGTAGTATTTTTCCTTTTTCTGGAATTAGGTGCTGAGTACCAGTTCCTGCTTATATGCAGATGTGAGTTACATGGGCTCCATTCACAGAACTTCCATTATTAAGGAAAGAGAAAGACTGCAGAAATGTATATTAACAAGGAAGTATTGGACCGTTGCTGGGTGCTGCCAAAATAGCAGGACTGAGTGAAAACAAACAGGTTGAACGAGGACTAGGCTCAAGTCAAGCAGGGGAGGTGCCCCCCAGAAGGAATTATTCAAGCTGAAACCCAAGTTACAGTAGCCAGCCATGTGGTACATATGTAAGAGAGATTGTGCAATGTCCAGCAGAATATTTAGATTAGCTGAACAAAGAACAGTCATCTCAGGCAAAGAAATTGCACCCAATGCAAAGACTTAGATGTGGTAGACCCAAAGTATAATATAATGTGTGCTAAGTGAGTTTTAATATAACTTTCTCTATATAAAGGATGTTTATACAGAAGAGGAGGAAACAAGGCAAGAAGGTAAACTGAAGACATCCAACCTCAGAATCTTCTTAAAATGATGCAGATGATGCATTCTTCTGAATGAAAATGGAGTTATTGATGGATTATGAGATAGATAAATTATTTGATTATTTCTCCCATTCAATGATGGCCTCTCAGAGGGGCACTTGTTAAAAATTTATTGACTGAGTGATTGACCGGTTAGTTGGTTGAGTAGATTATTTATTGCATGTAGCCTAGAAAAATAGATGGTGAATAATGTTTAGGGAAGACAAGAAGGAAGGGATGATGGATAATACCAGTGATAATAACTGGTAAAAAAAAATATGTTAGAGAAACCAACAGTAAGGTGTTAACATGGAAGGAATTGAAGACAGACAATCAGAGATGAATGAAGTGTCAAGTCCAAGTGACACGTTCGTTAGAATAACAGGAAAACAAGAATGGCAGCATGGTTCAAAAGAGCAGGGAATGAGGAGACACATTTGGATGCACATCTGTCAGGGAAACTCTATTTTGATGCAGCAGCACACCCACACACAGGAAGGTCAGCCTGGCATGGGGACAAAGCAGCAACTGAGGAAACAAGAATGTGAAATCTCAGGAAGAGTTTTCTCAGTCACTAACATTGAGTCCACAGAGAAAGAAAATTAAGAAAACGCCTTTAAATTTGACCATCAGGAGGTCACTGTTGATATTTGAAGGGTAAATCCAGTGACACACTGATGCAGGAAGACAAGTTGTATCTTTTGCTTTGCCATTCCCTGTCATTCTCTTTAGTTTTGAAGAAATAACTACCAAGAGGCAGACTTTGGTGTTGGCGCTTTATGTAAATGCTGAGAACAAATGACAAGATAGCATTCATAATCATTAAATTGTCAGATTACTCTTTTTCTTTTAATAAGATAATGAAAAGCATTTGGAAGACAACGAAGCGTTATTTCCTCTTCTATGCACGCGTGCATGCACACACACACACACACACACACACACACGAACCATTTAGATGTACTTAACATGTAATTACAGGTAAGATAATCACACGTTCTGACATCTCATGATAGTAGAGGTGATGGAAGAGTTTCTCCAAAAATCTGAATGAGTAAATAAACACAGTAGAGTTTTTTCTGGTTTTTGGGTTTTTTTGTTTTTTTTTTTTAGGCATAACTTTTATTTACTTGATCTTAAAAGGCAAATTTAATAACAAATAAAAAAGAAAAGGACATGAGTTTTGAAGGTCAAGTTCAGCACTTTTCTTTAAGAAGGTTACTCTGACATTACTAAATGGAACAGCCACAGAACTTTGAGCAGGCCTATTAGATTAATGATCACATCAATGGCAAGAACAAGTACTATCTGTTAAGCACCTTTTCCCCTCAATACTTTAATTTTGCTTGGGACAGAGAAAATGGAAATGAAAAGAAAAGCTAATCTAATCCTGGTCACTATATATTTTCTTTTTCTTTTCCATCTTTTAACTCAATGAGAATAAAGCAACAGCAAAAAATAACCATTTTCAGAAAATACTAAAGGAAATCTATAATCAATCTTTCCGGAAGAAATTCAGCTCCTCAGTACTATACAGACTAGACAGTCTATATTAAATTTTTAAAAAGCTATATGCTGTCTTTTATACACTGTGAAAGAAAAATATCTTTTTTATTATTATTTACATAAAGCCTCCTTGACCCATCCATGTCCCTAAGCCAAAAATAATCTCTTCTTCCTATCATCTCCTTAGGATTTTACATTTCACATAGAAAATAAGAACTTCTAGGGAAACAGGGAGGTTTAAATGTATAAGATTTTTTTTCTATGCTCCTTCCAGAAACCCTCAAATCAGAGAAAAGGAAGATAAACCTGACAGCACCAAGAGAAAGACAGGCAGGTGCAAGGGGATACAGAAATGCCAATGAATTATTGGAAGGTGATAGATACCAATAAGGAGCAAGCAGAATCATGCAGCAGGAGCCTGGAAAAGACATCACAGCATGAGGTAGAAGAAATCAAAAGCCTTCCTGGGATGCGATTTTATACTTGGCCTCTTCCCAGAAGTCTGTGCCTCACTTTGTGGAAAACTTGAATCCAAGAGTGTCTAGATTTGAGGACTCTTGGCACAGAAGACCTGTGGGGAAGTGGCACCATTCTGGAAGGTTGTGTTTCATCGAACACCTTCAACCTTCTAAATTAACTCTATTGCAGGGTACCTATTGTTAGGCCAGTATCCCTAAGCAAGAGTTTGAAGTAGTATTCCCTGGGACAATTCAACGGCACGCAATAATGACACACAGCCTGACCTTCAGTGGTCTCTCGGTGAAAGAGCCTGGCCCCCTACCCATTTTTACAGGGTGAAGCCCAGCAATCCTTAAGACCCTCCACACACACAGAAACTGAAGGTTCTATCTGGGGGCTCCTGCTGCCTGCAGCTTCATCGCCACATCACAGTGCGCTTTCCAGCAATGCAAAACTTTTGGTACAATGATTCAAAGAAAAAACATAAGGTAATATTTTTTACAGATCCAAAGAGTTTGCTAAGTTCCAAGCATAATGAATAATAAATGACCCAAATCACATCAAAATGCAATTTCAGAAAGAATGGAAGAAAAAGAGATTCAAAAAGCTTCCAAAAAAAGAAATCAGATGACATAAAAAGCATCAAGAAGCCAAATGACACTGGACTTCTCAGCCACATCATTCACATCTCGGAGGTAACAGGGCAACTTCTTCGAAATTTTGAGTGTGTATGGCTTTCAAACACTAACTGTAAATGCTTCCAAACTGTCAAGTAAACATGAGAGCAGGATAATACATTTTTATGCATGCAAAGTTTTTAAAAATGTCTCACTTCATCCTTTCTCCAAGAAGCTATCGCTTGGTGTGTGTCACCACAAAAAGAGAGTAAACAAAGGAAAAGGACCACAGTGAAATCAGTAAAGGAAATCCAGAGGAGTGCAGAGGCCGAGGACAGTCCCAGGATGAAGACCGCACATCTATCGGGACTGAGCAGGGTCCTGGAGGGAGCAGGCAGCCAGCAGGCCCCTAGAAAGCTTTCCAAAAAAGCCATGGAACTGCTACAATAACTGAGTGTTTTGATGTTTCGGCAGGAGGCGTGTTTCTGTTGGGGAATATGAAAATGGAATGTAACCAGAGTATAATACATCGATTTGTTCCAATAAGATAAAACCTGAATGTCAATTGAACTGACGCTGTCACATAACCACAGTGGAGAAACACCGTGAGAGAACCAGGCAGCAGGAGCTTGTAGAAGAAAACTACAATCAAGAGCCATGGCTCAGATGGACGGTGGTATTTGTCATTAGCCTCATAGGGCTACTTGATTATTAAGTTCCGTTATATATTTTACCAACAATGACTTTACAATATTTTTACACAGATTCATCTGTGTGCCATAAAAGAAATATGGATGATTATTTGCATAAATGGTGTGGTTTAAACATTAGGTCACCAGGGTCTTGAATGCAGCCTCCACATCTTACTCATATGAACTGCCCTTATATTCTTCACATGCATGACAAAATGAGAATCATCCAGATTTTCTGGAAATAAACCAAATAATTATTTTATTTGTCATAATACTTAGAGTAACACCCAATTTAAAATAGATGTTTAATGAATAATAAATAAATAAATTCAGAAGGAGTATTTTGAAAGGTACTGACAGTCTTATACTAAGAATTGATGCAGCTATGGGCAATCTTACAAAGAAATCTAATGAATAAACAGATCTGTATATATGTATGCACGCCATGTGGGGACGAGAGAGAGAGAGAAAAGAAAGAGATAAATCGGTGAAATAATTTAACAATTATACTAAGTAATCTGATAATTCAACCATTACCAAACCAAATCAATTCCCTATCCTTGGTCATTTTGATATTCCTTTTCAGATCACTGTCCTAGAAAATCAGAAGTCCCTTTGGCTACCATCTCTCACATGTAATGCCATCTCTTACATGGCATTTACAACATTATAAATCAATTATCTACTAAATATAAAAAAGATTCACTTCTGACTGCTCCTAACCACATCCTATCAGAAAACAAAACAAAACAAAACAAAAACAAGAAACTAAAAGTATTCATGTCAACCTTAGAATAGCTAATGGCAGATTAGTCTCTGGGCAAATTTAAAAGTTTTAGTAAGCAAGTAGAAGGAAGGAAGGAAGGAAGGAAGGAAGGAAGGAAGGAAGGAAGGAGGGGAAGGAAAGGAGAAAGGAAGGAGGGAGGGAGAGAGGGAGACAGAGAGATAAGGAAAGGAAGAAATCGTGGCAGTGCCGCAGAAATCTAATACTTGTAAGTGAATCAGTGTGGAGGGTAAACTAGCAGAGTGGAGGTGACCCGGTACTGAGTACAGAAGGTTGCTCCTAAAAACCAAGATCAGGAGGTTCCAGCAGAGGAGTAAGACAAGAGACAGAAGCCAGCGAACAGGCAGGGCACATCACCCCGAGGTGGGCCAAGAACATGCCAGGCTGCTTTTAGAAACTGATTCTACATTTAATTTTATTCTGAAGAAATCTAATTTTTCAAAAAAAATCTCATTTTCTGGAGAAATATATGAAAGGTGGAAAAAAATACTATCCATTGAATTAGAGAACATATATAATTAATCAAAAAATATTTCAAAAGGAAAAACAATATAATAAAGGCAAGTCAGTTATTCTTTATCTATAAAATAGAGGCATTGAAAAAACCGGAACCAAAATCATTCTTTAACAGTCGATGTCAAATTAGTTTTTGCCAATATGTTATTAGCTTAAGTGTTTCCATCCATCTAGGAAATGAAAGGATATTTTTCGGCCAGGAACCTAAAGTCAATCTTCTTTCCACAAGCTGATTACACAGCTGGGAATGGTTCAGCAGCGAACTCTCCATAGCTTAAATTGATTCCAATATATGGTGTGCATGAACATCAGGAGATGGAAGAGAACATGAATCCTTCAATATTTATTTAAATTTTTTAAAACTTGTACAAATGTAGATTAGTTGAAAAAGTAAATTAAGTCAAAAATGCAATACACATTATTGTCACAGATATCAAACCAAGGATTCAGACTAAAATATGACTTATTTTCTTTTTACAGAAATTACAGAATGTGCATTCCTACCAGATGCTACTTGCACCAACAGAGTTGTGCAAACCACTCTCATCTGAGATGTGGTAAATTCTTACTACCTCAGCACAACTACTCTTTCTCTGAAACTTAATCTAAAATGTCTGTTATAAACCTTAATTATACCACTACATTAAGTGAGGCAAGTACATGGGACTCTTAGTTCTATCACTATCAAAGGAAAATATATATTTTTTTTTACCAAGAACATGTACTGATACATTGTATATATCATGGTCACATTCATCACCTGTACACTGATGTATCTTGGCTTTCCCCTCTCTTCCCCAACCCCCTTTATACTCCTTCCTTCCCTATTTACAGCAGGTTTCTTCACACTTTTCCATTATTTCTCTTTCCCCTTTCTTTCCTTTTTCCCTTCTTACTTTTCTCCCTTCTCCCATTCTAGTTCTCCTCTTTTTTGAATGTTATCTTCCTTTTATATAATATCTATTACATCTCTTTGTCCTTATTTATACTTATGGTTTCTCATATCAGAGAAACAATTCAATGTGTACTCATAAGTGTCTGATTTATTACACTTAAGAGTATGTTCTCAAGGCAAATCCATTTGCCTACAAATGTCTCTAGTTTATCCTTTTTATGGCAGAGTAGTACTCCATTGCGTAGAAAAACAATATCTTCTCTAGCCATTCATTAGTTGCTGGGCATTTAGGTTGCTTCCAAGACTTAGCTATTACAAATTGTGTTGCCACAAACAAGGTTGTGCTTATATCATTGTGGTATGATGATTTTAATTCTTCAGGGAAGATACCCAGTAGAGAAATAGCTGGGTCAAATGGAACCTCTAGATGTAGTTTTTTGAGGAATCTCCACACTGATTTCCACAATGGCTGGACCAATCCACCAACAGTGGAGGAGGATCCTTTTTTCCCCATAGCCCCACCAGCATTTGTTACTGATTTTTTTCATAATCACAGTTCTTCGTGGAGTGAGATGGAATCTTAACATTTTGATTTGCACCTCTCGAATGACTAGTGATATTGAACACATTATCAAGTATTGATTTGCCATTTTTGTTTCCTGATCTGAGAAATATTTATTCATTTCAGATGCCCATTTTTGGATTGGGTCTCTGAATTTGGGAGGTTTGATTTTTTTTCAGTGTTTTGTATATTCTAGTTGTGAGACCTTTGAGGGACACCTGGCAAAATTTTTTTCCCGCTCTGTGGGTTCTTGCCCTGCTATATTGGTGATGTCTTTTGCCAAGCCTTTTAATAGGATGTGGCCCCAAGCACTGATTATTTATATTTTTTCCTGGGCAGTCTGGGTTCTGTTCATAAATTTTTTGCCTACCCCTATGTCTTCAAGCGTTCTTCCCATTTTATTCTCTACTATATATAGTGTTTCTGTTTTAACGTTTAGATCTTTGACTCATTTTGATTTTAGTTTAGTACAAGGTGACAGACATGTATCTAGCTTTAGTTTTCAGCATGTGGTAAGCCAACTTTTCCAGCACCATTTGTCAAAGAGGCTCTTTCTTCTAGTGAGGGTGGTTGGCTCTTTGTCAAAGATTCAGTATTTGAATGTGTCTGCAGTTGTTTCTGAATCTTCTGATCTGTTCCATTGATCCTCAGGTCTGTCCTTTTGCCAGTACCTTGCTGTTTTTATCATAGTAGCTTTATAGTATAGTTTCAGGTCAGGGACTTTGATGCCTCCTAACTTGCCCTCGTTGCTTAGGATTGTTTTTGCTATTCTTGTTCTCTTCTGGTTACAGATGAAATTCATGATTGTTCTTCATAATTCTGTGAAGTATGTTAATGGTATTTTGATTGGAACTGCATTAAATCTGTATAATAATTTAGGAAGTATGGCCATTTTCACTACGTTGGTTCTTCGTACCCAGGAACATGGTATATCTTCCCATTTTCTGATATCCCTTTCAATTTCCTTTTGTAGAATACTGTAGTTTTTGATGTACAGATCTTTCACTTCCTTTGTTAGATAGATTCCAAAGTATTTCATTTTTTAATGCAATTATGAAAGGTATATCTTCTGTTATTTCTTTCTCAGTGGGTTTGTTATTTGTGTATAGCAATGCTATTGACTTTTGGGTGTTGACTTTGTATCTAGCTATGCAACTGAATTTAGTTATTCAATCTAGAATTTTTTGGTGGAATTTTTTGGGTCTTCTATGTAGAGTATCGTGTTGGTCGCAAATAATGATTGTTTAAATTCTTCCTTTCCTATCATAATTCCTTTTTTTTTTTCTTTCTCTTGTCTTATTGCTCTGGTTAAGGTTCTAGAACTATACTGAATAATAGTAGTGATAGTGGGCATCCTTGTCTTCTTCCACATTTTAGTGTGAAAGTTTCCAGTTTCTGACCATTTACTGTGATGTTTGCATTGGGTTGTCATATAGCTTTTATCAAACATAGATATAGACCATCTATTCCTAATTTCTGTAGTGTTTTAATCATGAATCGGTGTGGGATTTTATCAAATGCTTTTTCTGCATCTATTGAGATGATCATGTGATTATTTTCTTTCATTTTGTTCATATGGTGTGTTACATATATTGATTTGCATATGTTGAACCATCCCAGCATTCCTGGGATGACTCCTGCTTGGTCCTACTGTATAATCTTCTTGATAATGCATTGAATTCTGTTTGCTAGTATCTTGTTGAGAATTTTTGCATCTATGTTCATTACAGAAATCGGCCTGTAGTTTTCTTTTTCAGTTTGATCCTTTTCTGGTTTTAGTATTAGGGTAATGCTTGCTTCCAGGAATGATTTTGGAAGTGCTGATTCATTTTCAATTTCATTAAAGACTTTGAGGACTAGTGGTATTA
>PVJO010023552.1:0-25946 GCA_004026905.1 Hystrix cristata | reverse complement strand
GTTAGTCCTTTCTGGCTTCTCCTGATTGGACCGTGCATGGGCATGTGACCTGGAGGGATGCTCTCTACTGGCTAGGAGTAGCCAATCATGGTCTTCCTTTGGATAACCTGAAATTGGGGTCAGGGCCAGAGTCCTGTGGCTAGTGCTTAGAAACCAGGAGGTCTTCGGGCATGTGGTAGGCATGGAGTGGTCCCCATCCTGCTTGGATAGCCAATGAGCTAAGAAGGAAGCAGATGGAAGCATCAAGAGAGATCAGGAGTCTGACAAGAAAAACAACCACCTTGCTTAAATGCAACAAAAAAGCTGTAAGCTCAGGAGATGGATGGCTTAGCTCCGTTATTTTTCATAAACACAGTATCAGAATTTCCCACAATGAGAAACTACAGATTTAACCTTGGTTTCATGAGTTTCCATATACAAATATTAGGTTGATTCATTAGAATGGTTTTGATGTATAAAGTGGCAATTTTATAGGGTTATGTTGAGCACAATACACACATGTATGCATTCCTTAAATTCTCTTTGATTCATAGATACTGACTTGATGGTATTCCAGCATATCACTAGGATGCACGGAGGGCTCTAGGAAGAAAATGAAATGGTGATTAAAAAAAAAAATCTGTTCTTTTCCTCTTTACTCATCAAAACTTGTGCTGGATTGCTGCGCAAGACGCACCGGTGGCCATCCGACACGAGGCAGCGCTGTCCGCAGGTCAGCATCTGGCTGCTGGGTTTTGAGGAGCAATTGTTGCGCATGGGGGTGGGAGTGACCAGGGCTTGTAGTGTTGTAAGCAGACCGGTAGGAATGGATGCCATCCTTCCCAAGGCCAGGTGAACAAGCAGAAGTGAGATGCCACGACAATCACAGGCCACCGGCTGCTAGAAACTGTGAGGAGAAAAGAATTTACTTGCAAGAGATGGTGAAGTGTTGAGATTGTGCAGCAGAAACACAAGGCCTTTGGTTTTCTTTCTGGGAAGTAAGAAGAAAATAGAACAATCCACAAAGCTCAGACGTGTGGGAATGGAGCGTCTTTCTCTTTCTCATTACAGAGCAACGCCATGACTTCCAACAAGTCTGGAGCCTGCAGCGGGCTCACTCGCTCAGGTGACCCAAGGCGCTCCTCCACCGGACCCTCTGTACAGCAGGTCTGTACACACTCAGTGGGGCTGATCGGTGCATTGCATGGAGCTCGGCAAGGCACAGGGATGCCTAGGATTGAGCACCGAGCCTCCCCTCCAAGGAGTGCAGCCTGATTTCTTGTGAATAGAAGGATGGAGGAACAGAAACAAAAGAAGCACGGCAATGCCCCTGGCTGTGTATGCAGGTAAAGTAGCTCTGATTTGTCAGTTTGTACCTGTGGAAGAAGCCCCAACTCTGTATTAAGCCTGCTACGCACATGATCATGATTTCTACTTAGCTACCATGATGAAGTCTCAGTTTTGCATTCTGAAGTATGCAGCCCCTTCTCTTTCTACTCTAACTTTGACTTACATGTACTGAGTACTCACAGTGGCCATGTGCCTCTCCATGCAGCCGGTCACTCAGCCCTGTGATGATCTTGTGGAGCTCCACTCTAATTCCCTCCACTTTGCAAAAGTAGCTGCATGGTGCTGTGAGGCCGTGCGACCTCAGGCAGGATGACTCCGGAGCTGTGGGTGTCTCCTATTGCTGCTGTAACAAACCGCTTTAAACAGCACGAATATGTTATTGCCCAGTTCCAGAGGTCAGAAGTCTGGACTGGGTTTCACTGGGCCGACATCCAGCGGCAGCAGGGCTGGTTCTTGCTGGGGGCTCTGGGGGAGAATCCGTTTCCTGCCTTCTCCAGTTCCTGGAGGCTCCTACATTCCTTGGCTCATAGCCTGTCTTCCTTCTTCAAGATAACCTCCTATCTCAAGGTTTTTAATTATATCTGCACAGTCCTTTTGCCATGTAAAGTAACATATGCATAGATTTTAAATATCACAGGGTGACATTTGGGGGGGTCACTATTCTGCTGGCCACAAGAACCCACCTTGCTGCTATTACATGGCCTCTGCAGACCCTGGAGACTGTCAGTTCTGATAGCAATTTCATATCCATTCTGTTTTCCTCATCTGCCTCCTCACCCCTGCCCATTGGCTTTTGAGTGTTTTCCAATTTCTAGCTATAAAAATAGTTGCCTCCGTTTTAAATGCTCCCCAACCACAGTCTACATTTTTCACACTCTGAATAGACAATACCCTAAGCCCAGCCACGCGTTCAGAATTGCTTGCTATTCTTCCATTGTTTTGGCGGGCAGCTAACCCTGCCGTAAATGGAAATCCAGAGCTATAAGGTGAATGGGATTTCCCAGGGCCAGTTCCCAAAAAGACACCCAAGGGATGCCTGACTTGTTCATTTGTCTGACCCAAATAATAGGTTAAGTGTGCCAGAGCTGGTTAGCATGGCTGCTTTGAGCAGGAATTTAGTCAGAATATTAACTCCCTTTAAGGCAATTTCTGCTTGATCTGATTTAATTTGCTCTGCATATGTGCGAGATAGATTTTGCGAGTGAAATTGATGTGTGGATCCTAAGCATGTTCTGAGTGGTGAACAGCAGGAGCCGTGAGGGTGATAGGAAAATAAGCCCCAACTCATCTGAAACAGAAGAGAGGGATCATCTGAATATGCATGTGGGGCAGGATTTGGAAGGCAGGCAAGCCAACCAGCTCTTACCAGTAGATCTGTAGTTCCCACAGAGGGAGCCTTTGTTACAAATACAGATTTCTGGGCCATGGGCTCGGGAGTGGAAATGAGATTCGCTTTGGTTTCTGCACCCTGGCCTTCATGATGCCCATCAGCCTGGGGCCTTCACTCATTGTCTGCAGACCTTCGAAGCTGAATCCCACACACGGGTGTCCAGGAGTAGCTATGCCCAGTGCATAGGAGGCTCAGGGGTCTCGGGGAAGGAGGAAGGTCCTAGAAAACAAGACTGTGCAGAGAGAGGCCCTAGAGAAAATATGATCCTTGATGAGTCTCCATACCGTCCTGTCTGCCCAGAGTAATGGGCACTCTTTCCCTTGCATGTCTGCACACACATGATACAAGACCCCAAAAGGCAGAACAGACACAGATGGGACACACAACAGATATATGCTGGCACATGTAGACACATTACATGCGAATACACATGCAGATATGCACAAATACAGAAGTGTGTACACAGATCTACACAATAGACATACATGCACACACTGACATGGGGATACATGTGCACATACATGACATACACAGGCACATAGACACAGATATATACAAAATGGAATAAAAAATATGTTGAATTTTAAAAGTTTATTATAGTAAATATACATTGCCATTAATCTCTTCAAAATAGTCCCCTTTGTGTTGGACACACTTACCTCACTGTGTGGAAGTCCCCTTTCCTGAGTGTTGTTAGTTGCACTGCTGTGGCTGCCTGGATGTCCTGGACTGAGTCACAGTGTTGACCTGTCATGGTCATTTTGACTTTGGGGAAGAGCCAGAAGTTGCACAGTGCCAGATCCAGCGAATGAGATGGACGAGGAAACCTGTAATGCTTTTATGAGCCCATCTTTCTGCTGGATGGCACTTGGCAGCAACATGCAATGTATTTTTGATTGCACCTCATAACAACATGAAAGAGGACTTTCAGAGCTGCTTCAGAAAGTGGCAAGAATGATAAATGTGTCTGAAGCAAGGGGGAGTATTTTGAAGGGGACTAATGACAATGTATCTTTTGCTGTACTACTTTTTAAAATTTAAACATTCTCCATATACTGCGTTCACCCCTTGTAAACACGTACCTTACAGTCACACACAGACACCTGCAGGGATGTACATCTTCACTCAAGAATCACCTCAACTTTCGTGCTTAGCTCTGAGGATTTGGTAAGCACGTCAGCCCATTAACCTTCACACATGCACGCACGTGCGCATGTGCACACACACACACACACACACCTGAGACATGGAAATGGTGTGGGTGGCACCAACCAATAGGCTGGTAGCTTGGATGGAATAAAAAGGGAAAGAAGAAGAAGGCTGCTTCTGCTTCTTCAGAGCAACTCCAGTCTTCACTTTCACCTTGGACATCCGTCTTCAGCCTTCCAGTGTACAGTTCGGCTTCCTGATATAGACTCCAGCGGGACACCGCAGTGAGCTCCAGGTCTTCCACCCTGACTGATCATTCGGATCTCCAGTGCACAGATGGCCCTTCTGGAGCCTTTCACACCTAACTCTGCAGATGGCCATTGTAAGCCAATCTTGTGTGTGTATATGTATATATATATAGTGCCAAAAATGTATACACACTTCAGGAAAAAAAATAGTATGATATTTTTTCCATGCTAATAGATGTCTGGAAGCTTACGGCCACCACTTTGAGCACCTTTTGTAATTGTAGAGGCCAAAGGTAACTTCTATTAATCTCATGGCGTCTCCATAAATTTAGTATCAAAATACTTATCCGAGATTTTCTTTTCCTGAAGCGTGTGGTGCGTATTCATTTTTGGCAGTCTCTCTATCTATATCTATGTATATCTCTATCTATATCATTTGTTAATGTAGTGAACTCTGATTGAGACATCTGGCCACTGACTCCAGGAAAATTGTGTGGTGTTGGGGTTGGGCCTGGACTCAGGGAAAGAACATGCTGCCCTGGATGTGGTCACTTACATGGTGCTTGCTTTGTAAAGAAGGCAGTCATGGTACATAACTCCTACAAGATGCTCTCCTTAACGTGGGTGAGGAATACAATGTCCCTGGGTATGACCGATCGTGAAATTCAGTGAACTCATAACCAGGAACGGAACGGGACACTGACACCTGCTACAGGTGCAGATGCGTCCTGAAAACACGGTCCAAGATGACCTTGAGGCCATACGGTGCAGGAGCCTAGTAGGAACTGTGCAGCTAGGCAAGGCCGCGGACACAGGAAGCAGACTGCTGCCTGCCAGGGACTGGGTAGAGCGATGAGGAGAGGAGAAAGAGCGGAGGGAAAGGGAGGAGAAGAGGAATCGGGATGTGTTATGTACACGTAGCAACTCCACACAAGAAATGGAAACGTAATGTATTACAAACATGGACTAATGAAAAATACTCAGAAGATTAAAAAATAAAATGATTGAAATAGTAAATAGAAAAGCATAATGAGGAAGAAGGCTTTGTCATTATAACAAATACTTTGGGGAAAAAAACATGAGTGATACCTTTCTTGAGTTCATAAAGGTTGCATTTTTTTTTTAACTTGCAGGCCTGACTAATATTTAGTATCCCATAACACATCTGTGGATGTCTAGAGAAATGCCTGAGAGGACATTTTGGGGGCCCAGCATGCCCTCCCTATTGCAGCCCTCCCCGGCTTCCTTGGGAGAACCCTTTCTGCCCCCGTAGATAAGGTGCCTACTCCTGTTCAGGAGCCCCAGGGTGAGGGGCTGCTGCTCCCGCACCCTGCACAGTCAGAGCCCTGGAGTGCTCTGTGCGGGTCACCCTGCTTCCAGGAACCCTAGTGACGGGCACTACCGTGCGGTCCAGTCTTGAGGATCCCTCATGGCGTCAGGGGCTTCTGTGTCTGGTTCCCCACCCCTCCTACTCCACCCCCACCAGAGGGACTCCCTAGACCTTCCCATTATGGTTGCAATTCCCTGGGAAGCTTAAAGACAAACTGCTAGTCCCCACAGCCTCACCACAGAGTGATTCCTTACAGGCTCCCAATGTGCTCTGGGCACTGGCTTGCTTGTTCCAGGTGATCCTATTGTAGAGCCAGGGTTGAGATCACTGCTCCCTAATTCCCTTTTTTTTCTTGTCACTGAAATCAGAGTCTCCTGACTCACAAAGAGTACTAAAGGATTCCCCAGGTCATGCCTAAATGTGTGTGGCTCCTGGCTCGTGACAGTGCTGGTAGGTTTTGGCTGCTTCGTCTTCCTCGAGAGAGATAAATATCAACATCTTCCTGCCAATGATTCATAGAGAGCAGTTCCCTCCCCATGCAGCGGCCCCAGACTGCCTCCTGACCTCACTGGGAGTGGGTGTAACAGGCCTGCTGTGTTTATCCCATGCCCTTTAACTGGCTTAAGACACAGCCACTGCCTTAGCTGAGCAAATATTTAAGAGCTGCCTGCACCATGTGTACAGCCTGCTTTGAGAGACGGTGTTTCAACAGGACCTCTGATCTCTCGTGATCAATAAAACAACTTCATAGTGAGTGTGTGGGGTAGACTGCAAGGTCTCCAGGAGAACAGCCACAGTCCTCTGACTGTGCCTGGCTGGATGAGCCTGGCTAATTTTGGCAGTGGTGTAGCTGAGGCAGAGAATTGAGGGCTGTCAGTTCCCCGGGAAGCATCCTAAATAACATTTGTCAAATGTACAGTTCTTAGTCTGAGGATCAAAATGCTGAGACTGGCAAGTAAATCTATAAATCTCGTTTTCCTGGTTTAAAAATGTCATTCAACCTGGATTATGGCCTGGGCACTCTGATGCATCTGGAGATACTTGTGACTGCTAAAGTGAAGTGGAAAAATGTGAATCCTGAATGGTCTTTATCACACCACGGTGACAGTGGCCAAGAGGCTCTTCACCGAACCCCAAGAGTAAGAATGAAGACAAGTTCCCTTGGTGAGGGAAATTTGGACAGCGACACCCAGGAATCTGTCCTCCCTCAGTAAGACATCTGACTGTGTGTGGTGTTATTAACGTCAAAAAGTTCAAGGGTACTTTCTAGTGCGAGTTACATTCCAATTGATGGCCACAATTAACACTTGTGTTAATCTGCATGGCAATAAAGTACCAAGAGCGGCACCTCGGGTTGTGGGTTGAGGGGAGGCACAGTGTGTAATGCACATTGACAGATGCAGCGCCAACAACATAGATTCAAGACGTCCAGATGAAAAGGTCTTTTTAAAAAATGACAGGATGATGGATGAGCGAGCAAGCTTTGCATAGAAGGGTTATTTTTCTAGACACTGGAGGTGGGGATGAGCCTCTCTGCCGAGCTGTCCATCCCACATCCAGTGGCCACTGGGACTCCTGAACACACTCCACGCTCACAATTCCATGCTGTCTGTGGTCATAGGTGGGCATTTAAATGTAAATTAAAGAGATGGTGGTCACATTAGCCAAGATGGTTGGTAATGGCTACCATATTGGGCAGGGTAAATATGGAACATTTCCAGCATCACAGAAAGTTCTGCTGGACAGTTAGAGCCACCCTCCAGAGTATGCCCTCTCTCTTGCATCACAGGATAAAATGGGCAGAATCTTTCATATCTGATATCTGCTATTGGGTTTCAATTCTGGCACACACTCAGGTGTGTGTGCCACAGGACTTGGCAATGGCCTCTACGTGGACCGGTGTGGACATCGGCATGGGGCACCAAGCAATCTGAGGACTGCGTTTTGTTTGCAAATTGGAGACAGTTTGCTGGCGGGGAGCCTCCCTCAACACTGCATGGAGCCTAACCTTCAAAACTGTGAACCTTGTGAAAGAATAAAACAGTCTCGTGTATTCTGCTATGGAAACTGATTTTTTAAGTGTAAATTTAAGTCCATTTTAGTAAGACCCCTCTAATGGGGACCAGCCAAGAAGCAACCTAGAAGTTGGAAGCAGAGTTTTCCCATACAGAAAACTGATCTTTCCATCCCCCTGAGTGATGAGGGTTCTCAGAAAATCTGTGGAATCCCAAACTTGACTGTGACGACCAAAACTCAGCTGGGTTCAACTCCTGCTTGTGAAGATTCTCACCAGGCAGCAGACTGAACTGTACATGACTATCAAGTATCCATTTACTCAGCTCCAAACAAAACCGCTCATGAGAAAGGCCGGGTGAGGAAGTGGAGGTATCCTGAGAGAAGGGTTTGTGGCTATTGGAAAGCCCTGGGTGTTGGTGCCTGCCCTTCTGCGCTAGGCTCTGATGGATGTTAGTACTTACCTGTCGACCTCTGTCTCTTGCCCGAATCTCTCCTCTGATAGTGAGACGGGTATGCTGAAGCAGCTGCGGTTCACCACCAGGCTGTCCGAGGGAGCTGGCTCAGGGTGGAGGGTCTGCTTGGGTGTGGATGTGAAGTGATAAAGATACTACAGGTCATGGTGTGCAGGTTTCCTGGGACGCTTTAACATATCACCATGAACTTAGTGGCTAAAAATGCGGATTTGCTTTCTGGAGGTCAGAAGTCTTCCTGAGCTAAAGGAGTCCACAGGGCTGTGTTCCCTCTGGAGGCTGCAACTGGGGATCTGTTTTCTAGTGTCTAGATGCCACCTGCCTTCCTTGGCTCGTGGCTCCTTCCCCCACCTTCAAGGCCCACGATGCCAGGTGGCACCCCCAGGTCGTGTCACCCGGGTCCTGTGTCTATTGTCAGATCTTCCTCTGTGGCCCTCCTGCCTCCTTTTCCCCATTTACGGACCTGCGATTCCACTGGGGCCGCGCGGATAGCCTAGCGTCTTTGCCCCGTTTCGAGGTCAGCCGATAAACAGCTTGGCTCCTCCTGGCCCTGTAACCTAAAGTATTTGCGGATTCAGGGCATTAGGACATGGACATCTTTGAGGACCCATCATTGTGATGATCTCACCTGAAAATAAGATGAAAGGCTGGTGAGAATCTCTGTGTTTTACCTCATAATGTCATATCTTCAACACGCGGGAGGCGCGACTGTCCGTCTTGTTTTTCCATAGCTTCCCACCATTGGGAAGGCGGGCTGACCAGGAAACCTACAGAGTCACCTTCACTTGTGTCTTTGTCCTGCTTCCCAACACCACACCAACATTATGCCTGTCTGGGAATTCAGGTCTCTCTGCCACGCCCCAAGGGAGAAGGCCACAGGTGGCAGCTATGGCCTTTCCTCCTTCGCGCGCAGCTAGCACTTCGAGTTTCCTTCCTCCTGAAGTATTTTTAAGACCTGCTCACTTTCCCTCTTAGGCTCCTTCAGTGGCATTACATATGTGCTACCTTGTTTATTAATTAATTCCTTAGCACAGAATCTTCTGTAACAATTACATCATGGCCGATGACAAATAGCATTTGTCTAATGATACTAGTTTTCCAGTATGATAGTTAAGGAGATTATTTAATGAGGCTGAAGTCAATGTTACTTAACATTGCATTACTTAACATAACATCACAGCATTATTTAATAAAACAAAACTTAAAATGATGCTGGGGAATTAGGTGCATAACTCTCATTATTGTTAATGGTTGTTGCATACCTAATTCCCTGCTCAGTGCACTACAATCTCAGCTGCAGCTCACAAGCATCTGCACAGAATATACTGGACGCTGGTATAAGCAAGTGCAGTGATGTTTCTTTGTGTATGCAGAAATTAGCCCTGACTCCAATAGAGGTAATGCCTGCGTATAGATTCAGTTTGACAATTAGTGGCGTGGAAGGGTCATTACCAAGGAAATGAGGTAAACATCTAATTAGTTTTATTGACTTTCACACTCAGAACATAAATCTTGGGAATAGGTAGGACTCATCACCCGTGGGGGTCTTCACACCAGTGTTTTTGTGTTTTCAGAAGATGGTTTACATGTCTGGTGGGCAGCTAGAGGATGGGAAGAGCCATGGGGGATGCTACAAGGTGGCTCTGCCCAGCGTGGAGGAAGCACTTGAGGGTCCCCTATAGCCAGTCGCAGCAGGTGTGTGTGCTTCGCTCCCTGGTGAGAGGTACTCATGTCCCCTGAGATGGGCGCTTGGGATTTAGATAGTGGGGAGGGGCAAAATGACAGCAGAGGACAGTCTGCACAGACAGCATGACTGTGGCATGTTCAGAGTCGGCTTAATCATTTAAGATTGGCATTTAAGTGCAGAAGTAAGGCTTTTGGGACCCTTTTGTTGGACAGTGGCAGAGACCTAACTAAACCCACATTGGGCATGAAACAAATGCATTAGACCACATATAAATGAGAAGTTCAAAGCCCTTGGGCTTCAGGTGTGGCTGGGTCCAGAGAGAGAGAGAGAGAGAGAGAGACAGAGAGAGAGAGAGAGAGAGAGAGAGAGAGAGAGAGAGAGAGAGAGAGATGGATTAGAGGAAGATGTAGTGCACTGACATTTCTGGGGCAGATTTGGCAGAATTTGGTGATCAAATAGACACATCAGGTGGAAGAGAAAGGAGGTGGCATGTTCAAGGCTGGGAGGAGATGCCTTTAATTGGAAGTGAAGGGAGCGGGTCACAAAGTCTGCAGGGCTCAGAGGGGACCTTGTCAGAAGGGCTGCGAAAAGTGGCCAGAGCTCAGGACAGCCACATGTGAGAAGCAGCTTGGGAATCGCAGTGTAGACATGAATCCTCAAACCTTGGGGAAGGTGGAGTCACCCAATGAGAGGGTCACCCAGAGGATCACGGTGGCGCCAGGGAAAGGCCACGGAGAGTGACAGCAGGGGCCACAAAGCCAGCCCACAGCGGAAGTGGGGCTTGGAGAGCCCAGCCACCCTAGTCAGGGCCAGAGAGACTGGCAAACAGTGGGGCAAGCTGCTGGCTCCCACATTCCCTCCTGAGAGCAGTCAGGGCTCTGTGGGACCCCACAGCTGCAAGGTGGGGACAGGAAGTACCCAGGAGAAGGGAATATGCCTTCCTCCAAAAGTAAAGATGTGTCCAAATGGCTAGAGATAAACACTAGGACACCAGAGGAGGCTTGATGGAAGCCCACTGGCCGGAGCTTTGGGCAGTTTTAGCATCAGCAGAAACATGACAGGCAAGATTTCTAACACATCAGATCAGGGGGAATTGTGAGTCCATTGTCAGATAAACAAACAAATATTTTTAAAGGTTAAGGCGGAGGAGGAGCGCTTCTTTAGGGGGAAAGTATCACTTACTAAATGCACAGGAGTAATGGCAGCACTAAATCACCGCTCCACCGCCCCTGCAGCCGTTGCTATTTCACAGGAGGCTCACGGAAGGATGCTGAAGTCGCTGCATGAAAGACTGTCGTTAGGTCATCTGTGCTGTCTCCAAGTCTAGCACCATGGACTGCTCATTAACTGCTGAGGGCAAAGGATGACTTAATAAGAGAGAAACCTGTCAGACACCACCTGAAACAAATGATCAAACCCAACACTATGAACAAAGTGGGAAAGTCACTTCTGTGCTCCTGGGTGTGACAGGTTAGGAGACTTTTTCTCGGCAGTGTGCTGACCAAAAATGATTATCCTGGTCAAACATGAGGTGGTCCTCAGATAAATACATCTGAGGGATGGTCTGCAGAAAAATTACCCTGGACTCATCGAAAGATCAATGCCACGAAGGACAGAAAAATAAAAATGAAGTCCAGGGACCTGCTTCAAATTAAAGGGGATTAAGGGAATCTGGCAACGAAAGGCAACTTTTGATCTTTAATCACTTCTGGATTTTTTCCTGGATTAAAAATTGAAATAGTTGTAAAAGGAAATATCGGGATACCTGGAAAAGTCTGAATATGGACACTATTTCAGGTAACAAAATTACATCACTGTTGTAATAATATAACAATGGTAAACATATAGTATTTGGTGTAATGTTGCTGTCGTGTAAGAGAATGTCTGTGTTTAGGACACACAAGTTGATGTGCCTAATGATGACACGTCTTGATAGCTACACAGCTCAGTAAGACAGTATATGACTTGTGTGTGTGTGTGTGTGTGTGTGTGTGTGTGTGTTCATTGTACTAGACTTGAAACTAGCATGTAAGTCTAAAATTTTTCAAAGCAAGTTGGGAAAACAGGGAGCAGGTGTACATATGTCCAATATTGCTAGTGTGTTTGTCCATCCCTCTCCTAGTATCTGCACACACAGCACACATGTTCGTGTGGACATGGAGGAGAAAGCCACCCTGATATTTTGAACTAATCCTTCAGATTTGAGAGCATGGACTCATAAATATGCATGCTGAAGACTTTTTGTATCAAGAATAAGCAAACCAGTCTAGAAGCAAACTGCCTATCCATCCATCAATGATTAAAAAAGTGGGACACACATCATGTGGAATTTTATGCAGCTATTAGAAAGAATGCCTCCTGGCAGAATGATGGGCTTGATATGACAAACTCCTGGACCTAAAGCAACCCAAAATGCTAGATTAAAAAACACACACAGCACTTAAAATGCACACAAGAAAGTAAGTCATACTTGGAGGCCAGCAACTAATTATTGCCGGGAACCTAGAGTGGTGGCAGAAGCAGATTCTTCCTGGGGGCATCTGACAGCCAAGGACGCTGGGGCTCTGGTGCTGGGGTCTTCAAGCCTGCAAGGCAGGGAGGGCTCAGCTCCGGACCTGTCCAGGGGTGCAGGGCTGCATCTTCGGTAGAAAGGGAGGTGGAAACAAGCCCTCCCCTCGGACGCTGACACAACAACTGCCTCATCAGAACTCGAGGTTTTGAGAGGGAGCCTGCCCTGGAAATCGGTAGCCTGAGAATTCAGCTATATGTGGTGAGTTTCTATCACCACCTGGTCTACAAGACCTCATGGTGAGAGTTTAGTTTGATGTAGTCTTTGTTGGTAATGTTCTGGGAAACTTGCAGAAGCAAAAGGAAATCATCACATCTTCAATACAGAAGGCAAGGAATTCCCAGGTGAAGTTCCAGGTAAATACATGCTCATCCAAAAATTATGAATTCACAGGGAAACTAAGCATCATGACCAAGAACTAGCAAGAACAACAGATGGCATAGTAACTATATAAAATGCTGGATATTAACATTATCAGGTACAAAGTATGGAATAAATATACTTGTTTGTTTGCAGAAGTAAATAAAATGATTGAAAATATGAGGACAAAGCAAGAGTGTGCAAAATAACCAAGCAGGTGAGAATAAGGAACTAATTTCTAATCATAAACACAAACGCCCACATAATTCAGAACAAAAAACCAAAGGAGAAGGTTGGAATTTAAACTCAAAAGATGTATTTAGTAGATTAAGCACAGAAAGAGGGAGAATTAGTTTACTGAGATGAGTATCTGAAACATTATCCAAAGTGCACTCCAAAAAGACAAAAAAAAAAAAAAAAATGGAGAAATAGATGTCAGGACAGGAGGCAGGGACTGAAAGAAGCCAGTGTGCATCTTATGTAGCATCCAGAGAAGAAAAGGGAGAGGAAGAGACAGAAAATGCCTGTCTTTCCCACACAATGGCTAGAACTTTCCAGAATGGATGAAAGACACCAATTCACAGTTCCAGGAAGTGAAAGAAAAAGCAAACATGCATCCAGACATTTCAGGGAAGTTGCAGAAAACTGGAGACAACCTTCAGCAACCAGCGAGAAAGATGAATAGCTTACACCTTTATGACAATTAGAAAAGCAATCAATTGGCTCATCAACGGCGAATGTACATTCTTTTCCTCTATGATTTCTTACAATCTTTACAAGAATAGATTTCTTTACTCCCTGTTGAATTGGTTGTTGCATATGACATGGGTTTGAGGCAGAAGTTTTTTTTAATTTTAATTTTGATTAGTGCATGTTTGTAGTACATAATGTTTATGTTTCTTGTGTGGAGTTGATACATGTACATAGTACATCGTAATTCCCTTGTCCATCCTCCTCCCCATCTCTCGATCCCCTTTCCACCTGAGAAGGATTTATCTTCTTACTGTCTATTATCTATCTTTCATTTTGATCTTTATTTATGTTTCGTGTTTCTCATATAAGTGAAACATGCATTATTTAAATATGTGTGTCTGATGTATTTCACGTAACATTAGGGTCCACAGGTGCATCCGTTTTCTTACAAATGACTTAAGTTTATGCTTCTTTACGGCAGAGTCATGCTCCATTGTGTGTAATCACTTTTTCTTTACCCATTCATCTGTTGATGATCTTGGCTGCTTCCAAGATTTAGCTATTATGAGTTGTGCCACTGTAAACGTGGGAATGCATGGGTCACCGTATATGATGACTTTAGCTCTTTTGGGAAGATACCTAGAAGGGAAATAGCTGTGTCAAATGGAATTTCTAGTTTTAGATTTTTGGGGAATCTCAAAATGATTTCCACAGTGGTTGTGTCATTTCAGAGTCCCACCAACAATGTAGAAGGATTCCTTTTTCCCTGCAGCTTTTCCAGCATTTGTTATTATTTGATTTTTTTTTTTTTTTTTTTTTTTTTTTTTTTTTTTTTTTTTTTTGGAGACAGGGTCTTGCTTTGTAGTGTAGGCTGGCCTTAACTTCACTATGTAGTCCAAGCTGGCCTCAGACTCACAGATCCCCGTGCCTCAGCCTCCCGAGTGCTGGGATTATGGGCATGCAACACATGCGGCTATTAGTTGATATTTTGATGATGGCCTTTCTTTCTGGGGTAAAATAGAATCTCAATGTCATTTTAATTTACATTTTTCTAGGCCAGCAATGTTGAACTTTTCATGTATTTATTCACCGTTTGTACTTCTTCTATGAAGTGTCTATTCATTTCGGTTGTCCATTTTTTGATTGGGTATTTTCTTTGGGGGGGTCTAATTTTTTTGAGTTCTTTATACATTGTAGACATTAGCCCTCTGTCTGAGGAATAGCTGGCAAAAACGTTTCCCATTCCATTCCATAGATTGTCTCTTCTCTCTGTTGTTTGTTTCTTTTGCTGTGCAGAAGCTTTTGAATTTGGTATGGTCCTATTTGTTGATTCTTGGTACTATTTCCTGTATAACTGAGGTTTTGTACTAAACTAAAATAAAAATGGGCCAAAGTACTAAATGTTAAAACAGAAACACTTAACCTGCTGGAAAACAAAATAGGTAAAACTCTTGAAGTCATAGGCTTAGGGAGGGACTTTTTTCCTTGCATGAAAACCCAATTGTTCAGAACCGTTTATTGAAAACAGCATCTCTCTCTCCCGCCTCTGCTCTCCATGCCGGCTTGGCCACGGCGAGGCTTCTGCCTGTGTCTGGGTCTAGTTCCCGGCTCTCTTCTGTCTGGCCACTCAGCTGGCTTATTCTTGCTGCTCTTACTGCCCACAGAAATGTGATTAGGTGGGAGCAGCCCTCTTACCTCGATTCCCCTCCCACAGGGTATTGGTACCTTCTTGCTCCTTTGCATGTGAGTTTGAAAGTTTGAGTGATCAGCATCAAGGTACATGCAGCATGCGTGTAAGCACAGTGACAGGGTGTTGGCTGGAGCTGCTGAGATTGTGACAAATCTGTACATAATTTGGAGAAAATTGATTTTGAAAGTATTGAATCTTATCTATTAATATAGTACATATATTCATTTACTTGGGGATGCTTTATACATCAATAAAAGTTTATGATTTTATCTAACAAAGGTGTTATGCAGCTCTTTTATTAGATTTACTTATAGGTATTCAGCCTTTGGGGCCTTCATAATTAATAATTTAAATGTTCACATCTGTTTGCTACAGATATTTTGAAATAAAATGAATTCTGTCAAGCTATATTTTTTCTAGGTACTTTAATATACTATCTTATTAATTCTGTTGCTAATCTGAGAATTCTACTCATGATCATTGGTACTTTTGTTTGTTTTAAACCTTTCTTAGATATTTTTATTTCTTCTCTTTAATCTTTTCTGTTACAGGCTGGTTTCTTTATTTTGGCAATTTCTTCCCTTACACATATTATTTCTTCTTCCCTTCTACTGAATTTGGTTGGATTAATCTTTTAATGATGTGGATACATAGCTCACTTATTTTGACCTTCTTTTTCTTCTTACGAACCTCTACGGCAGTGATGGTGAACCTTTCGGACCTTTCAGTGGTAGCAGACAGCCTGTTGCAGTCCGCGTGCCGGAGGTCCGCCGCGCTGACCTGAGGTTATAGTCTCTCAGTGCTGCCTGGCTGCATCCCACAAGTTCCGACATGTGGGACCCTTGTCACTATATGGTTCTGAATATTTTGAAATTTTTTATCAACATTTATTTTTGACCCATAGTGAATTATATTTTCAAAATAATGCAAATATGTGGAGTTGTTATCTTTTAAAACTTACATTTTTGTTGTTTGTTTTTTTGAGACAGGATCTCACTGTAGTTCACACTGGCCTCAAACTCACAGTGATCCTCCTGCCTCAGCCTCCAGAGGGCTGAGATTACAGGCAGGTACCACCACACCTGGCTGTCTTTTAAAATTTACTGATATAAATTTTATTTGCCTTGAAGTCAGATAGCCTGATCTGTATAATACCAACCTTTGGAATATGTTCAGCGTTGCTTATGGCTCAGTGTATCAATTTTTATAAATGTTTCATGTAGCCTTGAAAGGATATAGTTAATGGTTGCTGACTGCGATGGTCCCAGGCGGGCCCCCAAATCTGGGTGGCACAATCTTTTCTGTGGACTTTGTTGTTAAAAGCTTTAGGAAACACTATCAGAAGAAATAGCCTCAAGGTGGCGAAGACATTTGCAACACTTATACGTGAAAGGTTGAGTTCACAAATCACACAAACCACTCCTCTTACACGTTTTCCACTAAAATGAAAAGAATAAAAAAAAGTGAGCGCCACACTATGCAAAGACATTGCAAAAGGGAAATTCCGAATGGTCTGTAAATGCATGAAAAGTACTGGGAAATAAAAGTTAAAAGAAAAGGAAACACCTTTCGAAATAATCTGACTTACAGACTTACAAACTACCTCCCAATGCCGCAAAGGAGGCTGGGAGCAGCAGGGAGCCTGCAGAGGCAGTGAGCGCAGCACAGGCCCTGAAGGAGCAGGGGCGTCCCGGGGAGACTTTGGATATGCTCTTGTGCCTGGCCTGGGGCTTCCTGTCCTGGTATGTATCCCAGAGCGAGTCCGTGCTGGCCATGGCAGGAGGCTCCGATAAGCCAGCTCATAGCAGCGGTGTGTCTAATGGAAAAATAAAGTGAAAACTCCCCAAGTCCACCAGGAGAGAGATGGAGGAAGCGCACTTGATGGACTATTACACAGCATTGACATAAAAGATTTACAGCTTCAGGCAGCTACACAGAACCCGGGAACATAACATGAAGTTAAGAACATGCTATAAAAAGATGAGTACGCTGTTATTCAGTGTAGGTAATGTTCAAAATGTGCAAAGCTAAGCAAAACACAGAGAAGTTGGGCCTTCATTACTAGGGGACAGAGGGAGTGTGCGCCTGTGTGTGTGTGTGTGTGTGTGAGAGAGAGAGAAATTGTAAAAAAAAAAAAAAAGCAAGAGAGGGAGTAGTACAGGTCAGTGGTTGCATCTGGGGAGGGAAAGAGGGGCAGGGTGCGGGGGTTGGAAAGGGAAGGAGTGGAGGATGGCCCAGTGTCTTTAAAGATGGTAGAAAATTTTTTCGTAAACTATTATTGGGCCTGGAGCACTCACTGTTTTGTGGTTCTTTATGCCTTACATTTAACACTACAAATACTTTTTTGTATCTGCCTATAGACTCTTCCCCAAATGTGTTCTGTCCACCAGCACCCAGAATTTCCTTGCAAAAAGGAAACCTGCGATTGTCCAAATACCATCCAGAAGGTTCTTGCCAACATGCAGGTCTTATTAGGACACTCAGGGACTTGTACATGGCAACTTTGCCCACATAGTTTATCAAATGTTATTTGGGGTATTTCTGCTAGGGTGTTTTGGGATGAGGGTAACGTTTTACTTGGTAGAGTAAAGCAGATCACCTTCCACAATGTGATGGCCTCATCCAGTCAGGTGAAGGCCTGAAGGGAATAAATGATTGACCTCAGGAAGAGAAAAACTCCCCAGCAGAGCAGGCTTAGACTTATCTGCTCTGTCAGCTCTCCTGGGTCTCCATGCTGTGGGCCCACATTGCTGATCTGGACTTGCCAGCTACACAATCATGCCAGTGAATTCCTTAAATGGGTCTCTCTCTGTCTGTAAGCACATCCTACCTGCTGTGTCTTTGGAGAACCCTAACATAGACCCCTTTCCTAAAATCTCGCATTGGTCCCAAGTTCCCACTGACAAACTGCACAGCTGCTCCATGGCACAACAGCACCTGCTTCTGGTTCTGCATCAGGCAGCTCTTCCCCCCACTTCCACTCAGACCCGTCCCTGCGCTGCATTCTGGCCTGTGGAGAGGTCCTGTCTAGTGTCTCTTGAAATGTTTCTTTCTGGCGGAAATATATGCTCCTTGCCCTCTACGATGTAGTCACTAACATTTGGCTCACAGAAAAGCAAACTCCCTTGCTTCTCCAGGCCACAGAGTGGACATCTGTTAAAGCCCACCGTGGCCTGCATGCCATAGGTTCACTGCCACTGTTCTAGGGTGTTCCCAAGAAGTACCTAGGCCTGGGGCCAGTCCCAGGCGGTCTGATTTCCCTGGGCTGGGCTGCACTCAAGCACAGATTGTTCAGCAAGGTCTCTGCTGAGTGGGGTTCTCTACCCATGCTTTAGTATCTAATTCTGGGCATGTCCATGATGGCCACGGAGAACAGCAGTCTTGGTACGCAAGAAGATTCTCCACATTTAGCCGGTTCGTGTCCACTCAAGTGGATCCCTTCTGGAAGTGGATCCCTTCTGGAAGTGGATTACCTTCTGGAAGTACTGTTCTGTGTCCTGCCATGTGCTCAGGAGAACCGGGGCAAGGTCTCCAGTAAGACACAGAGAGAACTGGAACCCATTATAGCAGGCACACACACGGCCCCAGTCAGTGCACAGGCCTCCCCAGGGCCTGCGGTTTGCTTTCCGTTTCTTGTGTTTCCCTGTGGCTGACAAATGTCACTTTACTAGGCATGCCTAGGATGTGTGTCTTAGTTACTTCTCCTGTTGCTGAGACAAAATATCCAACATCCAAAGTTAAAGGAAAGCTTATTTGGCTCACAGTTTGGAGAGGTTTCGGTCTGTAGTTGGCTGGCTCCAAGGCAGCATAGCACAGCAGAGGAGAGACAGTCCTCGGCAGGCAGAAGGCAGCAAGCAACAAGCAACAAGCAGAGACCCTCTTTCTGTTCCCTGTATGTTATCCAGGCTACCCACCGTTAGGGCAGGTGGTACTCACACCCAAGGCAGGCCAGCCTCAATCCCGGCATCACATCCTTGACCCCAGCGCCACACCTCCTAGATCCAGCGTGTGCTCTGGAAGGCCCCCGATGCGTGCATGAGGCTCTGGGGGACATCTAGAAACAGCTGTAACACGTGTCGGGATGCTGCACAGGGTGGACAGGCCAGGCCAGAGTCTCTGTTTCTCCTTCAGAGGAGGTTTGGTCCATGAGTTACAAACGCTAACTGTCCTGTGGCTTCCCGGAGAAAAATCAAATGCTCTTCAGAACTGGAAGCACACAAGTAACTTGGTGCAGAAGTTCTCAGCTTGCCTCACAGGTGCAGCTTCTAACAACACGTGGCCCCATCAAAAGATATGGTGAGTATTTAAATTTTAAAAATTTATTATAGTACAAGCCCCCCCCGAAGACTCCCTTATCTTCGAGCACATTTACCCGTTTGCTCTTGGCTCTTTCCGAAGCAGTTCTGGAAGCCCCTTTCCTGAGTCTTTAGCTGTGCTGTCTTGGCTGCCCTGATTTGTATCATTTACCTTTTGTCATCATTTTGACTTTGGGGAAGAGCTGGAAGTCACGCAAGGTGGATGAGGACACACTGTAATGTTGTCATGAACCTGGCTTTCCACTGGATGGCGCTCGGTAGGTAGCAGCATACCCTGTAAAACTGGGTGGTGAGCATAGCTCCTTCCAGAAACATGCTTGTAGTTCAGAGCACTTGTATATCAAAGTGAATTTCCCTGTAAGAAATAATGAAAACTCAGACGATTTGTTCTGCAACCCAAAATATTCATATAAAAATGATTACAATGGTGTAAAATAATACAAAATAATAAAATACAAAATATAAAGACAAATGAATTAACCTGCACCTACATTTGAAAATGTTTGTGGCTGGTGTGAGGGAGATGGAGAGGAGGGTCGTATGCAGAACAGCTTTGACTATCACTAATGGGATCACTGTTATCTACTGGCTCAGTGGAATCTTTTTCTTTTCATGCAGTTTTAACAAGTAACCTGTCCAGTGATAGGTTTTGCCCCTTTCTGAGGATTTCGCAGAAATAAGACGTTGCGTTTTCATTAAACAGATTTATTGCTCACACTGCTACAGCCTTATTTGGGTGGTACGTTTCTGCAAAATTTTGCACTCTTTCCACATTTTACGTTTCTCTAATCTCATCTGAAGTGAGGCATTCCTCCACCTTTTTCTCCTCCTCTTCTGCAGACAATGCCCTCCGTAACCTCTTGCTGTTGGTGGATGATCACCCACAATCCCACCGAGAGAGAAAGAGAAATAGAGACAGTGAACAAGCTGGGGGGGGGAGTGGAAATCACTGGCCCAGTTGTGATCATGTGACATTCGGTGTCACGTACTACTCATATTGCAAGACATCACTCATTTATCAAGTTAAATTTTATTAGAAATATTTGCTCCTCTTGCGGGACACTTGCAGAACAAGTTACTCACAATCCAAGGTTTTAGTGTATGTTTGATCACACCTCATGAAGACACGCACAGCAGAGGATTCCAGAATTGCTTCAGAAAGTGGCAAAGATGATGGATAAATGTGTTCAAAGACGGGGGAGTATTTTGAGGGTGACTAATGGCTATGTGTCTCGTACTATAATGAATTGTAAAACTTTGACCTTTTCTTGTAAGTTTGCCTCACACCTCAGACACTCAGTTATGAGCCCCATTACTGGAGGTGCTGATTTAGCTGTCCAGGGAGGTATTTTTAAAGGCTTATCGGGTTTATTTTATATTTTCTGTGTTTCTCTATGATGTTTTGAACATACTGACTATAGTTATAGTAACTGTTTGTGTGTCTTTTTCTTCTAACATCAGTTCTAGGCTGCTTTCAATGGACTGTTCTCATTGTAGGTGTGTCTCCCCACCTTTTTGTATGTATGGCAATGTTTGATGGTATTTCAGACATCGTGTGGCTTTACCTTTTAGAGTGCTGGATTTTTAAAAATTCTCATTAAAATTGTCAAGTGGTTTTAACTTCTTTTCTGAAGTGTGTCTAAGTTACTTGGAGTTAACAGGACCCTTTGGGGCTTTGTATTTATCTTGGTTTAGGTGGTTACAGAGCAGTGCTTGGTCTCGGGCAAATTTTTGACTCCTGAGGGCCCAAGACCTTCCTGAGCCCTGTCCGGTGCCCCAGCAGTCGTACCCTTTCACCTTGGCTGGGGTCAGAGTCCTGCTCCTGGGCCCCCATGAACCGGTCACAATTCCTCGCTGCCCTTGCTGGCTCAGCTCCAGCGTGGGCTGGCTCTTCCCTGACAGTCGCCCTAAAGTGAAGCCGAAGCTGCATGTGTGCCTGGCTTCATGAAGCTGCACAGTGTGGTTTGTCCTTCGCAGGGAACAGCATCATTGCATTTTCGTTGTTTCTTTACGTTCCAGTGAATTGAAGATTTGCCTGTCAGGAGTTCTGTTGTCACTGCTGGATGACTTTAAGATAGAAGAGTGAGACAAACCAACAAATCAAGTGCTGATCATGCCTCAGTGTTCATTAAAGAGGCCTCTCCTAAAACCATGGCACAAAGTAGTCTTAATTAGTTAATTAAAGTCTCCATCGGAGATTGAGAGATTAGCCGTAGTGAAATTTGGCCAATTAAACTAATTAATTGCTTCTTTTATTTGGTAGTGGTTGTTGTTGTTGCTGCTGAGCTGAACCCTGTTAAACACTACGGAGGGATTCTTTCCTCTCCTGCCACGATGTATCTGCTCCCCTGCCTTGGAACCCGCCCGCCCTTAGGGCTTGGAGATCGCCTGGACAAGTATTTATGCATATTTCCATTTTCTCGTTTGATCCTTATGGCTCATCTCCACCCGACAACTGAGGAAGATGAAACGAAGGAGCTTTGATTAAACTACCTGTATACTGCACACAGCTGCCAACCGGCAAAATGTCTGCCCCCCATTCACATTTCATTTTTATTAGTTTTCCTGATGTGTAACTCATCTCGTGTACAACTTACCCATTTACATTGCACAATTCCATAGTTTTAGTGTATTCACTGAGTATATCCCATCACTACAATCTATTTTAGAATTTTTTAATTATCTCCCAAAGAAAGCTTGTGCCCTGTAGCCATCATCCCCCAACCCCTTGCCAACCTCTGGTCTCCTGTTTCTTTGCATCGGCCTATTCTAAAAATTTCATATGAAAAGAAACTAAAATACATAGTCTTTTGTGTCCAGCTTCTATCACTGAGCATACTGTTTTGAAGGTCGACCCACGAAGTAGCAGGTATCAGTTTTTCATTCCTTTTTATTGTTGACTAATATTCCAATGTATGGATAGACTACATTTTGTTTATCTACTCATCAGCTGGTGAGTATTTAGATTGTTTCCATGTTTTTTAGCTAATATGAGCAATACTGCTGTGAACTACAAGTTTTTGTGTGGACAAATGTTTTCACTTCTTGTGCATATGTATCTAGAGGTGGAATTAATTGCTCATTCATAACACCGAAGGGGCTGACTCATTGTTTTCTAAAAGCTATATCATTTTAAATTCTCACCAGCAGTGTATAAGGGTTTGAATTTCTCCGTATCATCCTAACACTTGTTATTGCTGTTCTTTTTTATTTTAACCTTCTCGTGGGTGGGTTTTTGTTGTCTTTATAACCTGGTTGTAATACCTATGTGCTGAGACTATGAGTTGCATTTCTCTGACGGCTAATGACGGTGAGCATCTTTCTGTGTTATTACCCATTTATGTACCTTCTTCGGAGAACTTTTCTATTCACATTCTTTTTTGCTTTCTTTGACTTTTACTGGTACATATTTGTTGTACACAACGATTACATTCACTGTAGGGAATTGGTACAAGTACACAGCACATTTCAATTCCCTTCTTTTCCCCTCTCCCCTACTCCTATTTTATTTTTCCAGCATCGGATTCATTTACTTATCTTACAAGACTTTATAAAGTTAATTATCATATATACAGATTGAAAATCAGAGTAATAGGCCAAAGAACATGTAAAAACATGTAAGACAATTGTACTAAGTCATGGTGCACTTTTAGATACATTGTCTGCACTGGATTACAGTACCCTTTTCTTTCTTTCTCTTTTTGCCTATTATCTGTCTTTTATTTCATTGTATACATATAAATATATGTGTTATAGTTTTCATAAGAGAAACCATATGATATTTAAATTTGTGTGTCTGAGTTACTTCACTTAACACTATGGCCTTAACTTACATCCATTTTCCTACAAATGACTCGAGTTTATCCTCCTTTATGGCAGAGTAGTACTCCGTTGTGTATAAATGCCACATATTATGTACCCATTCATCTGTTGATGGACATATAGACTGTTTCCAAAGTTTAGCTATTATGAATTGCACTTCTATAAATGTGGGTATGCGTACATCTCCATGAGATGATGTCTTTAATTCTTTTGGAAAGATAGCTAGAAGTGGAATAGTTGGGTCATATGGAATTTCTACTTGTAGTTTTTTGAGGAATCTCCATACTGATTTCCATAGTGGCTGTATCAGTTTACAGTCCCACCAACAATGGAGAAGGGTTCCTTTCTCCCGCAGCCTCACCAGCATTTGTTGTTAGTGGATGTCTCCATGGTAGCCATTCTTTCTGGAGTGAGATAGAATCACAGTGTTGTTTTACTTTGCATTTCTCAAATGGCCAGTGATGCTGCACATCTTTTCATGTATTTACTGGTCATGTGTCATTTGTATTTCTTCCTCTGAGAAGTGTCTAATCATTTCAGATGCCCATTTTTTAATTGAGTCTTTAAATTTGGGAGGTCTAATTTTTTGAGTTCTTTATATACCCTAGATATTAGTCTTTTGTCTGAGGAGTAGTTGGCAAAGTTTCTTTCCATTCTGCCAGTTGTCTCTTCACTCTGTTGGTGGTTCCTATTCATATTCTTTGCCAGTTTTTAAATTGAGTTATTTGTCTTTTCATCATAGAATTGTGATAGTTCTTTATATAGTCTGGACATGAGCCCCATATCGGTTAGATGATTTACAAGATATTTCTCCCATTCCTTGGATTTTCTTTTCAGTTTCTTCGTGGCCCTTTATAGTATATTTTTAAAAATCCGGTTGATGTCTAATTTATCTATATTTTCTTGCTTGTCTTCTTTGTGTCCTTTCTAAGAAATCATTGCTTAATCCAAGATCATGCTTTTCACCTATTTTTTTCTTAGAGTTTCACAGTTTTAACTCCTGTATTTAGGTCTTTGATCCATTTTGAGTTACTTTTTATATTGTGAAGAAGGTTCCAAATTTATTCTTTTTCACGTGGGTATCCAGTTGTCCTAGTACTGCTTGTTGAAATGCCTGTTCTTTCCCTGTTGAAAAGTGTCATCATCTGTTGAAAATCAGTTGGCCGTCCTTGGGAAGCTTGTCCAGTACTACCCATCTCAATTACTGTGGCTTTGTAGGAAGTTTTGAACTCAGGATGTGGGGGCTCTCTGACCTTTTTCTCTTTCTAGATTGTCTTGGCGTTATTAATGAGAGTCACCCTGCTGTGTCGTACACTGGTAAGCTCATTCATCAGTTTAATAATTTTTGTTAGCTGAATTTTCAGGATTTTCTGTATGCAGAGGTGTGCTGTCTGCACATGGAGATGGTTTTACCTCCCTACATCTGGACGATGCGTATTTAACTTTCTTGCCTAATTTCTACAGATAAAGCCTCTAGTACCGGGGTGGATAGAAGTGATGGGTGGCTATTCTTGTCTTGTTCCTGATCTTCAGAAGAAAGCACCAGTCCTGCACTGTGGAGCGTGATGCTGGCTGCGGGCTTCCCCACAGTGGGAACGCACTTTATTGAGCTGGATACATTTCTTTCAGTTCTCACCTTTTAGCATGTTAATATAATGAAGGTTGTTGAATTTTAGCAAATGCTTTTCTGTTCCTTTTGAGATGATCTCATGGGGTTTGTGCTTCATTCTATCGAATTGGTGTATTACGCTAGTTCATCTTTAGAAATTAAAGCCACCTTGAATTTCAGGGATAAATCTCAATTGGTTGTGGTGTATAATCCTTTTCATTTATTGATGGATTTAACTTACTAGTATATTGTTGAGAATTTCTGCATTAAAAATTCAAAAATTCATAGATTTTTGGCCCTAGTCCCCCCACAACTGCCACTGCTATGACGGCTCTGCCAGGTTCTCACGTCAGAGTCATCCTGGTCCCAGAGAGAGTTAGGAGTGTCCTTCAGGTTCTCTCCAATGACCTGGCACCGAGCCTTGAAAGGCAATGCCCACAGTGTAACTTACGGAAACGTGGGAGATCTTCGTCGATTTTGCACTTCAAAAGCCTACATTCCCAGGCAAACAAAAAGGCTAGGGGAATAGTCAGTAGATCTGGGCAAAAACAAAGAACAGGCTCCTCTGGACTCAGACAAGGTGAGCATCCCTGGGAGGACAGGAGGTTGGATGGGCTGAAGGGAAAGTCACAGGCGGACCGTATGGAAGTGGGCCCACTCCCTGCTGCCTGGGTGGATCTCCAGGAAAGACAACCAAAGCCCAGAGAGGTGTGTGGAGTCCCAGAACCGAAGGAAACATGGCTGTTCTTTGAGGGATAACGTAGAAGAGAGGTGGCTGCTCTAGTTAGGCAGAAATGGTGTGAGGGCATGCTGCCAAGTTTCTAAAGTCCCAGCCCATGGTTGGAGGAACCGAAAATGGTTACCTTACCTAAGTGGGACATTTCAGCTGTGGCCATCTGAGTGGCACTTGATGGATGGCATCAAGTGCTGTATGAGACCCTTCCCTCTTGCTGTTTTCTTACTTTGTAAACTTCGAGAGCACAAGCACGGAATTAGACAGAATTGAACACCTTAGTAGAATAGAACCTGGGCACTAGGTTAAGTTTTGGAAAAAATAAAAAGGTTTCATTTATTAAACTGTGTATCTGTTGGCCAAACTTTCTACTTGCCACACTCACCTTAATGTACCAATGCCTCCTAAAGCGAGTGTCATGGAAAGAAAACATCTTAGGAGGTTGCCTTAGATACTGCTGCATAACAAATGAGCACAAAGAGCTGCGCATAAAAGTAAGCCTCGACCTCTCTTGTGTCTGTGCCTTGGCTGGGAT
>PVJO010023551.1:0-25966 GCA_004026905.1 Hystrix cristata | reverse complement strand
GCCAGCAGGACTTAGCCCGGGAGCAAGCCGAAGAGCAGAGCGCGCTGGTGGTGGCCATGCACTTGGAGTGCGGGGACTTGCTGGACACGGTGCAGAATGGCCGCGAGGAGGCGCTGGGCGGCGGGGCCGGATCGTCAACTCCGCTGGCGGTTGACTGTGGCTCCCCCGATGTGAAGGCCCAACTGTCACAGCTGATTAGCGACCTGGGCGAGCTCAGCTTCGGCAACGACGTGCGCACCCTGCAGGCGGACTTGCGTGTGACCCGCCTGCTGTCGGGCGAGAGCACGGGCAGCGAGAGCTCCATCGAGGGCGGGGGCCCCGACGCCACCTCCGCCACCGCCGGGGACCCGCCTGGCCCCGCTGACGGCAGTGCCAGCCCCAGCCCCGACGCGCCCCGCTTGGGCTGAGCTCCTAGTAGACTGCTGCCTCCCCCGCCCCGCCTGTGACTCCCCGTCCGTGGCCCCAGCAACCTCCCTCTCCGCTGCCCACCCCAGAAAAGGGGAAACGGGGCGCCCCATCCCAGGGGCCCAGGGCTGAGGCTCCCCAAGGCTGCTTCCTTGCCAACCTGCCCCCCAACACTTTTTGCTGCTCCGTTTGGGGCGGCTCAGGTTGCTAGTGGGGATGTGGGGAGATGCAAGAGAAAGCCCTAAAAGGAGAGGGAAGCCCTCTGGGGTGGAGATGAGGAGAGACGGCCGGCTGAGCTTGGAAAAGGCCGGCGAGGCAGCCAGTTTCCTGTTTGTGAGGCAGCTGGGCCTAGTAGGGGGAGTTGACTTCCTCCGACCCCCTCCCTGGGATCGCCTTGCACTGTCATTAAAAAGTGCTGTCACAACATCGAGGCTTTAATGCCACCCGAATCCCCAGTTCTTTTCGGTGCAAGAGTTTGGGCTGTTTACCTCAGATTCGGACTCTTGAAATTCTGCCAAATTCCTCAGATAATTGTTTGGGGTGGGTTATGAAGGAAAGTTGCATTTTGTTTACAGTTAAAGACATCTATCTTTCAAAAAGGAGTTTTTCTTTCGAAACATACACCTTCCTCCTCCTACCCTCAAGATCTCACTCTGTGATGCTGTGTAAAATATTTTTGCACTGTTGTGAAGTATTTTTGACTTTTTTTTGTACATAACTGTGTTCTCAGAGCTGAATGTTTATATCTCTTTTGCTGTGCAAAAGAAACATGTAAAATGTTATTCAGTTGTATATACAGAAATGTGGATAAAACATTTTGTTATTTTTCGAGTAGCATGGTTCTGGTTCTGTTGGCACACCGGTGGGGACACAATAAAGAGGAAAATGTCATGCGGCAGGTGAGTGTCTGGAGCTGCTGCCCAGGGTGCAGGGTGCGAGGTGGGGGGGCAGAATTAGGGGTGGGGACCCATTTTAGGCACTGTCCCAGGACGGCTCAACTCCGGGTGCTGTGTGTGGGACCAGCCTCTTGAGTGTATTCTGTGTTCTTCACTTAGTTGTATGAGTGTGGACTTTCTCTGGTCTTTCTAATTTAATGTTTCTTTGGTTTAATTTTTGGAGCAGCCAGAGGAATTTATTCCCACCCTCGGACCTGTGAGACTGTTTATAGAGAAATGACTTTCCAGTCTGCCGAGGTATTTTGGGTTATCTCCTCATGGTCCAGGAGGAGGCTACAACATAATCTTTTCCTTTACAAACAGCCAAGGAGTCTTAGAAAGGGACTAGAGCAAGAGGACGTCCCCACAGGTCTTTGTGAGGAGCAGGGCTGCCTCTGCTTTTCCTGGGGGGAAAACCAAGCTGGGGAAAAGCTGTGAGTTCCAGTCTCGTGAGTGTGGGTCACGGTGTCACCGAGCAGGCATGCTGGCGCGGGCAGGTGGCAAAGCCCATTTCCTTCCCGTCTGCGTCCTGGCCTGGCCCCGTGGGGATAGCATGGAGGGCAAGGCAGAGAGGAGCTTTCGGAACTCTGTCTGGGGGTGTGTGTGTGTGCTTGTGTGTGCTGCTGTAGGGTTTTCGTGTTTCCTGGGTGTTTGTTTCTGTTGTAAACTCCAACCAGATGTCTGTAGTTGGGCTCCACCCCATCAGCTGGAAGTTGTAATAAGATGCTGTCCAAACTGTGCCTTCTGTGAATTCTTTTCCCTTTGCCCTTTCGGGCCTCTTTCCCTGGGTCTCAGAGCTGGGTCTCACTCCCCACCTTCCCAGTGTCCTCGGGCTGCTCTGTTTTCTTTTCATCACAAGCACATTCAGAGCAGCTAGAACCTGGAGAGCCAAGGAGTCTGGAGTTGGCTGGAACCAGAGAGGAAGGGAGGGTGGAAGATTGTCTTCCTAATTAGTGGGAGTGGTTCAGGGATAAAACTCTTAAAAAGAAAAGGCACTAAGAGAATGGGTGGGAAATATTTTTAAACATATTTGATGTCCACTTATGGGTGTTAAATCGTGGGCCAGGCCTATAAATCTATTATATTCTGGTTTGTTAGAGTCTCTGTTCTTTGTGAAGACCCCCGATGCACACCATTGATTGACGTTTTAAAATGGCCAGGTTAGTCAGGTTGGTGGTGCACACGCCTGTAATTCTAGCACTCAGGAGGCTGAGGCAGGAGGATCACTGTGAGTTTGAGGCCAACCTGGGCTACATAGTGAGTTCAAGGCCAGCCTGGACAATGTAGCAACACCCCAAAAGAAAAAGAAAGAAAGAAAAAGGCCAGGCATTACTCCGGAAAATCAAATCTCAGTCTACCTGTTCACCCGCATTGATGTCACCTTCCACACCAGTGTGCTTGCTTGGTCAGCAAACAGCTACGTGGGTGTCATTATCCTGTGTGACAATACTTCACATTTCCTATTATTTCTGCACATTGGCAACTTCCCCTGCTCATCAAAACTGGTGATATAAAACAGTGCAGGGACTATGGCCAGTACTTGTAAGGCCACTCATTCTTTAAATTCTGTTTTTTTTCCTGTTATTTATAAATAGGAAAATGGGCCTATAAGAAGGAGGAAGAAGAAAAACAGGTTGCAAAGGAACCAGCTCCCTTCCTCCCTGGCCCCTGGTGCCCTCCCCTCCGTGCCTCTCCTCTCTGCTTTTTGGCTTCTGTCCGCGCCGCACCCCCAGGGCTCAGGCCTGATGTAATTCTAGAAGGGAGGCTAAGGTGATACATGATTCACCTTGTTACCTCTCAGCCTGTAGGGGTGATATCCTAGAGTAAGAAGAGATGTTTCAAATGAAAAAAAAAAAAAGGCAACTAACTTGCTCCTGGCAGTCTCTGGGAGGAGAGCAGTGTGACTAAAGCAAAGCTGAGTAGTTAGATTAGGTACAAGTTCCAGCAGTCACCTGTCTGTCGCTCAGCCGGCTGAGTTCTTCCTTCTCTCAAGGTGAGGCCCGTTTCTCCTTTACGTAACCCCACAGTGCTTCGGATGCAGAGAGACGCTCTGCACATTCTTTCCCAGCCTCGGTAATCCTCGGAGTCCAACAGTGTGGCATCGACTGCGAGAAATGCCAAGGGACTTACAGCGACAGGAGAAGGTGGCTGAGGTGGCCGAGGTGGCAGGCCGAGATAGGCACTCCTGTGACAGCCCCTCTCGGCTGCGATCCTCACAGAGGACACCCCTCTGTCACATGCTGCTGCTGCTGAAAGAAAACATGACGCTCTGCAGCTCCACATATTTAAAACAGCTAAGATTTTAAACAATTCCTCCCCAAGACACAGAGCTGTGTCTGGTGGCCTGGTGGTGGAAGGAGCGGGACCGGGCTGGGATACTCTACCCCAGCGCCATGCCGGAAATTGAAAGATCTCACTGGAGTCATCCAGGATCACCAGAGATTACAATTCTGTTAGGAGCAAGTTGCCCTCTTTTCTAACAGGACTTGGTATTTTCATGAGCTGCCTTGCCCGTGCTGTGGCAGGCATTGATCGCCGAGCACTGGCTGGGATGGGTGGTGTGACAGGGCTGAGAAGCGCATGGTCCACAGAGGTCAGGGCTGCAGCAGACACAGGGGAAACCATCAGGGCTTCCGGCAGGCAGGTGGCTTTCTGCATACAGCCGCATCTGGGTCTGGCTTGCTTGTTAGCTGGAATCAGTTTTGATCCCTGGGACCAACAAGTTAATTTTTTTTTTTTTTAATACAGAGTCTTGCTCTGTAGCCCAGGCTGGCCTCCAACTGATGGCGACCCTCCTGCCTCAGTCTCCCTCAGCTGCAATTACAGGCATGCACCACCTCTTTCTTTCTGAGTACTGAGGATTGAACCCAGGGCCTACAGCATGCTAGACAAGCACTCTATTGCTGAGCTACGCCCGGCCTTGGTCCTTGTTCCTGACTCCCATAGACAGCAGCCCTCTGAGAACCTCCTTTTCTGTCCCACTCTCATCCCACTGCTTCCTGTTAACACATCCTCCCTCTGGCTTCTCTTGTTGCTCAGCTCCCCTCCTTACCTGGTCCTGCTTCCTTCCTCCTTCCCACAAACATTGCTGAGACATTAAATCATCTAAAAGCAAAGAAGGCCCACTTTTCAATTATTTGAATTCTTTTATGGCTGTGCCGGGGCTTGAACCCAGAGCCTCGTCCATGCTGGGCATCTGCTCCATCACTGAGCTACGTCCCCAGAAATCCCAAATGTTAAGGGGAAAACAAACCAAGCACACAGGTACCAGCCAGTAAGTGATTCCGAGGCATACTCTGGCCTCTTCACACACTTAGAGATGAAGACACTGAGTCACAAAGGGTCGATGTCCTGCCTGGTAACACAGAAGGGACCAGAAGCATCTTGCCCGTGAACGTGTATGACGCTCTTCATCAGCACCTGCCTCCCCCTGGATGTCTGAGGATGAACTAGGTGCCAGTGCCGGCCGTGGGAAGGGCAGGTGTCTGCCTGCTGCTGCTTGGGCGGGTGGCAGCCCCCAGAGGAGCCTGGTGTCCTGTTGCTGCCACCATGAGATCTGAGAGCTGCCCTCAAAGATCAGGTCTGCTCCTCCCATTGCATCCCGGTGATTAATCATCTGTATCCTTCCTGCTCGGCTGAATTCTCCAAGGACAGGCGTGTGTCTTGGGCGTCTCTGACTTACCCCACTTAGCATAGCACCTGGTTCCTAGCAGGTACTTGGGAAACGCCAAGGGAGGACTAAACAAGTGATTCCACTCTAGGGTGGGAGAACAAGTCTGATAAATTTTCAGGTCATCACCCAGATGGAGGAAGCAAGGTTTTAAAGATGTATGTTTCTTGAGAAGACAAGATTGGGATTCATTCAAATCCTCAACTCCACATGAGGTAGCTTCAATTTCCCAAGATTTTCCTTGGAACGTCCCAGACCTAGGGATTTTTTTTTTGAGACATGGTCTCACTACATAGTTCAGGCTGGCCTTGAACTCACTATGCAGCCCAGGGTGGCCTCGAACTCATGGAGATTCTCTTGCCTCATCCTCCTGAGTGCTGGGGTTACAGGCATGCATCACCATGCCTGGCTAGTGCACACTGGTTTGTTTGCAATTGGCTTTGCACGGAATTGAAGTCTTATTTCTGGTCATTCTAGCCCCAAGGTCATTGCCCGACTCAAACCATGTAGTGTGACAGAAAATCTGAGTGGAAGAGAATTGGACCCAGGCCCTGCAGTGACCTGGACTCCCTAGTGTGTGATCCAGCCATAATACTCTCTGCTCCAGCCTCAGGGTCCTTGCAGGCAAGGGGGGGGGCTGGGTTAGATTACAGTAGGATTCTCAGTGAAGCAAGAGTTAAGGTCCAGTGTGTTTCTGTCTTGCCCACCCTTTTTTCCTGCACCCTCTGCCCTCGACATATGATAGTTTGCACCCCAAGATCCTCCTCCCTCGCTCATCTGGAGACCCAGAGAGCAGACAGGACCAAAGGGTTCCTCGGGTCCAGCCCCTTATCTCACAGATGGGGAAACTGAGCCCCAGAGAAGAGAAGGGATTTACACACATGTCACAGGAAGCTTACAAAAGCCAGAACGGGAGCTCAGCCTTTCATTTCCCACAGTGTCTTTTTCCAGAGTAACACAGGGAGCCCCACCACCTTGAGGACCTGGGCCAGGTGTCTGTGTGTGACGCTCAGGTTTCTCCTTCCTTCCACAGCCGTAAAGTTCACTCTCTGTCTCCTCCAGCTTCGAGTGGAGGAGACGGATTCTTATCTACGTGACCTTTCCAGGGAATTGACATTTTAATAGGAGACTCCTGGATATTAAAATCCTCTGAGATATAAATGCCAAATCCTAAGGGTATTTCAGGCCCCACGATGGGAGGGAGCTTGAGTAGGCAGTAAGAAATATTTTAGTGCTGGGAGTACTTCTCATAATATTCCCGACGTTTTCCTAGCACCATAGGTCATGTTCCTAAAGCTTCCAACCTTGCAGTTGAGTTGCATGGAGAGAGATGTTTCCGAAGTCACATGAACTGGAGGACGGGCTGGGCAGGGCCACTGGCTCCTGCGTCGGCACACTCTCACCTCTGTGCTCAGCTTAGGGCTTGCCGATGACTGCCAGGCACCTCCTGCAGAACCCCCAGGACCTCCTTGTCCACGCTGCAAACTGTCCTCTCCCGTGGTTCCTCCTGTAAAAGACCCGTCCTAGCCTTTGGGAGCCAGCTTGTCCCTGTGGCCCTGACTCCCAGGCAAATCGGTCACTGGTGTCCACGTGCCTCTCTTTAAGCCAGAGCCACGCCCTGTGGAGATGGTCACACACCTGAGACCAAAGCAGGTTCTGGCCCGGGTTTTCCCAGAGTTGACCTTGGACGAGTTTCCTGTTGGAGCCAGATCATTTGTGAAGTGGAGACACCAGCACCAGACCGAACTCCGTCTTGGTTGTTTTGAGACTCAAACTCTAAATGCCAGGGAGTGTGTGTCGTATGAGGGCAGTCCGGGAAGGAGAGGCTGCTGCTGGGCTCTCCAGACTGCGAATGTCATTATGGGCTCTGGGAGCCCCGCAGAGTGCTGTGTCTGTGGGCAGGGATGTCGTCCATGAGACGTGTTCCCGCCCAAGAGGGGAAAACATGCAATCGTGAGGATGCAGTCAATTACGAGCAGGGGCTGTCGGTGGGTGTTTAAATGGCAGGCTTTGTGTGGAAAGGTTATGGTCTTCCTTTCCGACTGAAGGGCAAAGAGTCCACGTGGGCTCTGGGCCGTCTCCCGACCAGCTGTGTTCTTCATGGTGGCACAGGGGCAGGGTGGCCACAGGGCTCTCGGACTGGATTGTCATCTGTTCCTTATGTCAGTGTCTGATTATCAGCCTGACTCAGTGTTCCCAGAGTGATTAATGGTCTGCACATGTCCACAGTGGCCCCTCAACCCCCCCAGAATACCTGCAATTGTGATTTCATTTACCTCTCAAGCAGATATCCCCGAAATGAGCATGGACCTTAGAATGATCCTTTGGACTGATTGTTTTCTAGAAAGTGGCGTTTTGAGGCTTTTCTTGGAGACATGCTCAGGGTGCGCCCAAGAATACTTAGGGTCCTCTTGTGGCGATGGAATTGATGGAATGGTGGTGGTGGTGGTTGGGGTGGGTGTGTGTGTGTGTGTGTGTGTGTGTGTGTGTGTTGTGCGCAGGCCTGGGCCCGGGTTCGGGGTGAATATGAGCTGTACTATAAACTCAGGCTGTTGTGATTGGCACTAGCACAAAATGATCAGTAAAAACTCGGCGCAACGAGAGAGCTATGCTGATCCTCCTTGATTTCTGCCAAGAAAAACTGCAAATCACATCACCCGTTCCTTTCCATTCTGCTCTGTTTTCTTTGCTTGTTTTTAATCTTAAAGAGTCCTTAAGCTAATCAGACCCACCGATTCCCCTTGGAAATGCTTTCTATGTTCCAAAGAGGCCTAGCACGACTGTAGATTCTGGTTGAGGCTGATGTCCACATATAATTATAATAGAGACACCTTTCACTCTGGAAAGCTGCTCCCAAGTTGGGTGATAAGGGACACAGTCGGCCAGCTGTAATCCAGGCAATTTCAACCTTAACCTGTGCAGGTTGTCCTTCATTCTTGTTGGCTCTCCCCTTCCCTACAGATGCGTTTCTAAGCGTCCGCATGGTGCCGCACACTGTGCTATTGTGGGAAGAGGTAAGAGTGTGTGGGGAGGGGTACGGACTTAGGAAGACAAGAAGCAGTCCTGGCTCTCATGGGGCTCTTAATACAGTGAAAAGCCCAGAATATGTAACACCAATCCAATCCGCCCCCCCCCCCCCACAGGAAGGGCAGTCATGGAGGGCTTCACAGAGGAGGCGGTCAGCCTGTTCAACCATACAAGTGGGTTTCCTGCAAGGCTCTGACTGGAGGCATAAAACTGCCTGACCTAGGTTCTAGAGGAAGCATATTTCTCCAGAGCTCTTGATTTTTAAGTTATCTTTTGGGGGGGACAGAAGTTTTTTTTTTTTTTTTAATCTTCTGCCACCAACCTGTCTCCAGTCTTGTACTTCTAAAGTCCATTTCAGAAAAATATTCCTGTTCTTTCTCCTTGGTCCATTTCCTGATCCGATACTTGGTATTTTAGTTACTTCCTCATTGCTGGGACTGATGCCTGAAGCTTCATGGCGGAGAGAGTTGTTTGGGCTCCCAGTCCACAGTCAGCTGGCTCCAGGGCAGAAACAGCATGGAGGAAGGGTCTGCCTTGGAGGAGGGCTGCTCATGGCAAGGCGCCCAGGGAGGGGGAGAAACCCTCCCAGGACTCACCCTCCGTGACCCTCCTCCCACCAGACCCCAACTCCTAACACCAAGATAGCCATAGTCTCTATAACCTAATCTCGTTCCCAAAGCCCCACCTATGAGAACACGTGGCTTTGGGGGAACATCTGGATCAAAACCACAACACTAAGTGTGGTGGACTTAATGTGGTCAACTTGAGCTAAAACGCCCAGCTAGACTGAGCTGCTGTGATTCTGGGCATAGAGGATCCACATGAGGATTGTTGCTGATGCAAAATAAAGCAGAGTGGGAGCCGAAGATTGTTGGCGGGCTGTTTCCCAGGAGAAGCTCGGCTGCAGCTGGTTCTCCTGAAAGGAACTCGGCTGTTCTCGTTGAGGAAGGAGCTTGGGGCCTTGCTGTTGGCGAAGATCACTGCTGTTTGCTTCGGGGGACCTCCGGTCTTCATCTCTGCTGTGACTATCATATCCTGGTTCCAGTAAAGATTTCTTCAGCCACCATCTGCAGACACGGACTTACATGGGACAGTGCTGTGGGCTCCCAGCCCTTGATTAGATCTTTCGGGTCTCCAGTGCCTAGATAGACATTCGGCACTTCCTGCATTTGGCATGTGGGTGAATACTGTAACTTATAAATGTCCTGTATTAAATCTATTCTCTTACAGACCTTTGACTCTAGAAAATCTAACTAAGACACTAAGCAACCAGAAAGAATAGAGTATGGTGGATCTAGTTACGTAGGGTAAAGAATACACTAGCTACTTTAACAAATCCCGTCCTTTGGGATTGGGGATTTAGCTCAAGTGGTAGTGTGCTTGCCCAGCAAGCACCAGACCCTGAGTTTGATCCCCAGCAGTGCCCCCCAAATCCCATCCTTTTAGTAGCTTGACACATGAAAGTTTATTTCTCACTATGTAATATTAAATATGAGTACCCTGGGTTGCTGGACAGTCATTCAGGGGCCCAGGCTCCTTCTGTATTGTGGCTTCTCCATCTCCTGGGTTAAGATTCATGGACCGCACTGGACCTGCCAACTGCATTTATTAGAACACAATCACACCTATTCATTGTGCTGCTAATGCGCTACAACAGCAGTGTCTAGTACAGGGGGCCGTGCCCTTTGTTATCTGGGGGAGCTGGTTCCAGGAGTGCCTCCATATCAGAATCTGAGAATACTCGATTCCCACTCAGTTTCTCTCCTGATAGTCACACCGCCCAGAGTGGCAGACAGCATGGTGGGACCAACTCAGAGTCGGAGCAGAGACCCAGCGGGACCGGGCAGCCTGGAGCAGAAAGGCTGGCCCAGAACTCACTGGGGTCTCTGGTGGTGGTAGAGTGGGGTCTGGAGCCGGGTCCCCCCTGTCCTGCCAGCGCAGGAGGGCACAGGCAGAGGGATGATGGGTAAGTGGGTGTCAGGAGGGTGACATGGAGAGGCCAGAGGGGGTGGGGAGGGGATGTTGGCAGCTGGCAAGCATGAGGCAGTGTGTGCAGCTGGGGCTGACGCTCGCATTATATGCTGTCATCAAAGTGCCCGAATGAATGAAGGTTTGCAATTACAGGGAGACGTGGGTTTGGGACTTTCCCAGCAGTAGGCCCAGATGTTAATTAAACCAAAGATGGGTCATTATCTTCCCGTGCATCGAGCGGAGAGACGCGCGTGCAGACAGCGCATGGCTGTTACGTGTTATTATTTCTGGGTTTGAAGAGGCCCCTGACCTGGGCTTTGGGGCACCGCCAAGGGGCACAGGCCACGTTTACATGCCAGTCTCTAAGACACTTCGCACTCCTCCCTCACCGCCGAGCAAGGCCTGACTGAGCACATGTCTGCCCCATGGGACGCTGCCAGCCAGCAGTGAGCTTGGGGCACAGGGCACAGAGACCCTGCAGGCTGCTATACCCCTACATCACAGTGCAGAGAGGGCCGGGAAGCCCACCGGTCTGCACGGACATTGGCCCTAGCAGGGCTGGGTCTAGGTCTCGGGCCCCAGCCCAGCTCAGCCCAGGCTTGACTCGCTGAGGGCTGTGTCTGGGCAGGTGTGTGTGGGGGCGGGGAGGGTCCCCAGAAGGGAGGCTGGTGGCCGGGTGACACAGGAGCACGTAGGGAGGCTTGGGCCGGTGGCTACCTTGTTTAGCAACAGATATGGCAGTAATTCAGTGTTATACTGATTAGTGTGGCTGTGCCAGCAACCACGAGAAAAATACTTCTTTATTGTAAATTAATTTATAAATATCAAGGAGTTTACCATGATAGTAATACGCTGTTATTATTAGTAATGCTACTTAATCCCTTCATAAAAGCACCACTGTACTTCGCTTTCATGGCTATTTTCTAATGGGCTGCATTTCAGATACAAAGGAGATGCTGCTAGTTGGAGTGGTGGCACATACCTGTCATCCTGGCACTCTGGGAGGCTGAGGCAGGAGGATGACAAATTCAAGCCCAGCCTGGGCAGCTTAGCAAGTTAGCAAGACCCTGTCTCAAAATTAAAAATAAAAGGGGGCTGGGGATGCAGCTCAGTGTGAAGGCCCTGAGTTCAATTTCCACCATGGCAAAACAAACAAACAAACAAAAACAAAAGGCTACTGCTCCTGATTTGCTGGTGGGCAGGCTGGGGACCTGACACCTCTTGCCTCTGGGCCACTGCGTAAAGGAAATGGTTCTTCCTTCCTCAGTACCTTCTACCAGCAGGGGTTCGCACACTGCTGCAGAAGGACAGTCCACCGTGGACCAGCTTCCATGCGCCTGTGTGGAGGAAACAACTACACCGATGAAAAGGTGCGTTGTTGGATGGGGCCTCCACTCTGTTACCGGGCGGGAGACTGAGCAGCGGTCACACCTCTAGTACCATCTGCAAGGCTTCCCTGCGGCCAGCTGGCTCCGTCTCCGCAGCCCTCCGGAGCACAGACCAAGGGGCCCCTCGGCTGGCAGCTTAGCGCGGTGGGCGACAGTGACTTACGGGAAGAGGCCCTGCGGTGACTCACTCCTCCGCTGTCTCTGGCTTAGCCACTCTGCGGCTGTCCTCAAGGGCGCCGTGAAGGCTTCCTAATCATGCTGTTAGGGTGCGTGGAGGCCGGATGAAGGCTGCTGGGCAGAGCGTGGCCGTGATCTGGAAGATCAAAGGAGGCCTGGCTCACTGCTGAACCTCGGCCCGGCACGGTACGAGAGCGATGGAGAGAAGGCCGGGCGATGCCTGCATGGCTTAGTTATGCTCCACCTGGACAGGCAGGCGGCACGAGTGACTAATTGTCTCCACTGAGCACCTGAGACAAGCCTCGGAGTAGCTGGGCAGGCCCGAGGCTATGTGGCCAAACTTCGTGTCGATCTCGGGGAGTCAAAGTGCAGTTGCGACACAATTGCCGCGGCCTGGGCTGCGGCATCTGTCCACAGCTCATCCAGCGGGGCGGTCGGCTGCCCGGGTGGGCTTAGCCACGGTGGGGTCCTAGGTTCTCTGCCTGCCTGTAAGGCCCCTCGCTTCGCTCCTGAATTCACATTCACCACGGTGTCCGCCGTCCACACTCGTTAAAATTACTTAACCTACCCAGAATGTTTCTAAAATACTGTAAACATGCTAAATAATTTCAAAAATTATATATATATGGCTTTTTCTTTTTTTTTTTTTTTGAGACAAAGTCTCACTTTGCAGTCCGAGTTGGCCTTGAACTCACTATGTAGCCCAGGCTGGCCTCGAACCCACAGTGATCCTCCTGCCCCAGCCACACCAGCGCTGGGATTACAGGTGTGGGCCACTATGCCTGGACACAACTAATATTTTATAGTTATCCTACAACAGTATTTTTTTAAGTGCTGGGAATCAAACCCAAGGCCTCACCCATAAGACAAGTGCTCTACTACTGAGCTATGTATCCAGCCTACAGTGGTATTTTTACATCTATGGTTTCTTTAAACAGCCTTCTGTCATGGATAGAAATTATTATTCTCTCTCTCTCTTTTTTTTTTTGGGTACTGGAGATTGAACTCAGGGCCTTTGCATTAAACTACATCCCTAACCCTTTTTATTTTTAAGTTTTGAGATAGGGTCTTGTTAAGTTGCAAGGCTGGGCTTGAATTTGTGATCCTCCTGCTTCAGCCTCCTAGAGTGCTCTGCTACTCTCTCTCTCTCTCTTTTTTTTTAAATTTTATTGACATTTTGTTGGTGTTTTGAGACAGGGTCTCACTATGTAGCCCAGGCTGGTCTCAGACCTATCATAGCCATCATCCTGCATCAGCCTCCTGAGTGCTGGGATTATGGGCATGAGCCACTATGCCCAGCTACTATTGCTCGATAGCTGAGAAAGTAGAGGCACAGAGCAGAGGAACTGGCTTAGAATCTGTGTCACAAACTTTGTTTTCCAGCCAGGAAAACTAGCTGGAAGGAAGAGGTCACCCAGGTCTGTCGGTAACTGGGGCAGAACTGACGCGCCATGGGCCTCTCTGGCACTGATTTCGCAGTAGCTCCCTGGAGTCCCGGAGACTGTCTGTTTCGTCTGTGATTTAAAGTTGAATGTTGCTGCAGGGACCTACCGCCCTCCGCCCTTGCCCTCGGGGTCAGGGCCCAGCTAGGGCCTTTAACATATGATTACACTGTGGGCTGTTTGGAGCCCATAATTATGTAACTTAAAGCAACGTGGAAGACACAGCACGTAGGGGCTGGGTCTTGACTGTTGAGAGCAGGATGCTGGGTCTCCGGAGAAAGATGGAGGGAACAGCTGGAGGTGGAGAGGGATGGAGGAAACAGCTGGAGGTGACCATGGCCGGGGAGCCCCAGCCTTTGCGGAGGGGTCTGGAAGGGCATCTGTCCTTACTCTCCTCCTCCCCAGATCCCTCTCTGCGGGGACCCTCTCGGGCAGGGGAGTCCCCATCTCTGTCTCACCCCACGGACCCTGTCTGGCTCCATTCCTCCCCCTCCAGAAGCACACAGGGCAGGGACAGGTGTCAGGCATGGAGGAGGGAGAGAGGCTCTGTGTAGAATGGTGCCTGCGCAGTCTATGGATTTGGAAGGGGCGAGAAAGTCAGAGGGGTGCAGAACTGGCCAGGATTCCCCGTGGTAAGTGGGCTCTCAGTAATGCTGAGCTCCAGATGAAACGCCACTGGAGAGCTGGGTATGGTAGTCTATGCCTGTAATCCCAGCACTCGGGAGGCTGAGGCAGAAGGATTGCTGAGAGTTCAAGGGCAGCCTGGTTTAGACTGAGCTACATAGCGAAATAATGTCTCAAAAAAACCACGAAGAAAACACAGGAAAGAGGGGACAAGGGGCCTGGGGGGGTGTTGCTCAGCAGGGAAGAGGACAGAGCTGATGAGTCCAGAGGGAGGAGTGAGACTTGTGACCAGGGAGATGGCATTGCAGGCCGCAGGAGTCTCCTGGGGACGTGGTCAATCTGAGAAATTGGCTGGAGTGAAGTAAGTGTGTGTGTGTGTGTGTGTGCATGTGTGTGCATATGTGTGCCACGCACTTGGAGGGCTTTATTTTGAGACAGGTTCTTACTAAGTTGCTCAGGCAAAATTCGAACTTGTGACCCTCCTGCCTCAGGCTCGCTGAGCACTGGGATACAGGCATGCGGCACCACACGGGGCCGCGCAGAGGATTTTAAGGTGATGGGGGCAGGGGCACTCACTATGGTGTGGAGGAGGGACGGAGTAAGGGGGCTCTGGGGAGAATAAGGAAGAAGGTGGGTGGAGGGAGAGCTGCTGGACAAAGGGACACGACAGTCCTGAGGACACCTCGAAGCCACCAAGAGGGCGGGAGGGAGAGGAAGGTGTTGCTACTGCTTTGGGAGGCCACACGTCTCTTGCAGTTCTGCATTCAGGCCAGCGATTTTGGCGATGAATTTAGAATGGTGCCTTGTGATACTTGGTGACCGTTCTGTGTAAATTGTAGCTTTTGCTACAGGGAGGCCTGGGAGTCTGGAAGCACAGATATTCCATCGCTGTGTGCGAAGGCGTAACTTCAGTAAACCCTTCATTATGCATCCTCCATGTGTCCAGACTTGGCAGCCAACCTCTATGGCTCCTGGGTTCCCGGACGCCGGAGCAATTTACCGTGCCCTTCAGTGGCTCCTGGAATCCAGGCGAGACCCGAGATAAAGATGCTGGCCCCTCATTAGAGGAAAGACCTTCATTAGCCTCATACCTGTCGCCCAGCCTCCAGGCTGTCCCAGACGGGAGGTGAAAGGGGCTGCCTTTCGCCCACGGGGCCTTTTATGATCTGGGCTCCCGGCGGAACAGATGTCCCTGCTATTAAGTTGGTTTTGCAAACTGTGAGCTGTCCAACCACGCAATGGCACAGCTACACGTCACCCGAAGGGGACAAGGTATCAGACAGCACATGAAAGGACTTTGGAGCAACTGGGGAAACAACCCTGGGAAAGGAATATTCCCGGGGGAGGAGGTCTGGGCCGCAGAAAGAGCTCTCTGTAAGGTCCAGGGCTCCGGGCGTGAAAAATGCTGGGCCTAGAAACTGGTGGCTTTGATGGTGTTTAAGTTATATTACAGAAACACTCTTTGCAAATAATTTACCAGATAGTTTTTTAGGAATACTCAGCTCTCTGGATTGTTTAAAAAATTTTTTTCTTTTGTTTTGCTTTCTTCTTTAAAGAAATGGTCCCATCTTTCTGGAGAAAATCTACTAGCTAGAAGGGTTTCCCCAAAGCATTTATTTTTTATTTATTTATTTTTTGAGACAAGGTCTCACTATGTAATTCAGGCTGGCCTTGAACTCACTATGTAGCCCAGGCTGGTCTCGAACTTGTGATGATCATCTTGCCTCAGCCTCCCGAATGCTCGGACTACAAATGGGTACTGCCATGCCTGGCCCAAAGTGTATTCCTAGAACACCAACTCTGTGGGGTATTACTGTTTCCATGGTCAAGCAGGCGTGGGACACACTGGGTTAAAGAGAATTCAGGAGGTTTCTCTTTCCAGGGCTTCTCCAGGCTCTTGGTGTGCTGCTTGCCTGTGAATCTCTACATGGTGCTATTGCTGACTGCACTCCCGGGCTTATTTGCCCACAACCTTTTTATGGGGGGGAGGGGAGTATTTCAAAATAAGTACTCAGTGGGCAACAAATGGAGAAAAACATAGACACAATAATTTGAAAGCTCCTGTTTCGTCTGCCTGCCCCAGGCCCTTACTTTTGGTAGAGCCACACTCCTGAGACCTGTCCCCAGCCCTGTCTGTGTGATCCCCATGGGAGCGGGTGCCCTCTGTGTGTCCTACCCCTGGCCTCAGGTGACCCAACTCTTACTCATGGGTGTGAGTGGCAGCCCTGGGCTGGGCTGCACAGTCGCTTCCACGGATGTTTGGGATTTGGGGGCTCACCTTCCTTTGGTGGCGTGGGCTGTGGGTCACAGTGTGTGTGAAGGGCGTCAGCCATCGTCTCTTCTGTCCACAGTGAGGCAAGTGCAGAAACTGAACGTTTCATCGCTTTTGTAGGTGTGCGGTACCGGGGACCAAACCCACTTATGTTAGGCAAGCACCTACCACCAGGCTACATCCCTTCCCTGTTTAAAAATTTGAGACCAGGTCTCCCTAAGTTTATCCAGGCTCAAACTTGGTGATCCTCTTGCCTCAGCCTCCTGCATAGCTGAAATCACAGGTACAAGTAAAGACACTCACGAAAAGCGAAAAGAGCACTTCCAGAACTGCGGGAGAAAGAGGCAAGGACATGGGATAACTGTATTGAAGTGAAGGGGAGAATTTTGAGGGGATTCATGGCATTGTACCTCTTACTGTTACAATTTTTTAAAAAATTTAAACTCATACCATATTTTTCAATCACATGTCATATTTGATGAGTGCTTCCCACATGCCACCATGTGGAAAGGGGTCCAGGAAGAAAGAAACACACCCACGTTGTCCCTGCAGGAACCTCGAATGCTGCGTGTGCCCCCAGTCAAACCCCTCCTCCTGGCCATGCCTGGGGCAGACATCACTAATCTACCTGCTCGTTCTTTCCCAGTGAGCCTGGATGGACCCCAGACTCTGAGTCAGGCACTGTGAAGACTCAGCGAGCTGGTACTCGGGTAGTAAGGCCTGGCATAGCTGAGCACTTGCCACACTCACTATTATGTGACTTCCACATAATTCCTTGAGGCAGCTACCTCTGTTACCCTCACTCTATACCTGAGCTTGGAGAAGTTAGGATCTCAGATCCAAACTCAGACCATCCAACTCCAGTCTGCATCCTTCCACCCACCCTCTCAGGGCTCTGCTTCCCATCCCGTGTCCTACTGCCCGCCACCTTTCTGAGCAGCACCGAGCCAGTGTGATGGAGAGTGAGGGTGAGTTTACCTCTCCTGGCGGCATCTCCAGCTCCTTGATGGGCTGCAGCCAATGAGCGTGAGCCTCATTTCAAAGAAAGAAGCATGTATGGGCTTTGACATCGCCAAGGTGACAACTTGGACAACGTTGAGAAACGAAAGTAGGAACAATGAATTTCCAAATGCAGCCCTGTCAGTCAGCCAGGACCCCTGGGGACCTCAGGGGTTTATAAATGCCACTTGTTCCTCAAAGCCTAACATGGTTTAATTCTGCAAATACGTCTGGGGGCTGGCATTGAAGAGCTATACAAACAGTAGTGCTGGCTAAAACGGCCTCTGATTTTGTAAAAGAAGGTTGTGGACAAAGTGAAACTGACTGGGGTGAAATGATTCTCTCATAGGAATTTCTGCGAAATCTGACCATCACCCTGGGCTCCCTTTGTGCTTCCTGGGCCCAGCTACATTAATAGTTACAGTTTTGTGGGGGTTTTTTGAGAAGGGTCTTGGTGTGTAGCTCAGGCTGGCCTGGAACTCACTATGTAGTCCAGGCTGGTCTTTAACTCACTGCAATCCTCCTGTCTCAGCCTCCCAAGTGTTTGGATTGCAGGCGTGCACCTCATGGCCAGCTAATAGTTACAGTGTTAAATCAGAAAAATTGAAGAAGGGTTTGCAGTCCAGCTTGTGAGTGTGTTAGTCTGTCAAGGCTTCTTCATTAGGAGAAAAATACGAATTGATCACACTTTAAATACTACATGCTTTCTGTTTTTAAACAGGCACACAAACAGCTTAGTGGCTAAAAATGTGGAATAAAGACTGAATAAACAAACATCATGTCTGTCTTTCTTATCTGTATGTCTAAAAACACCTAAAAGGCCAACCTAATTAGCCGCACCGTCTACTTTTAACTCTGGGTGGACACTCTCTTTCTGATCTGAGGGATTAAGTATCTAAATAGATTCAACCTGGATGAATCTGTCTACTGCCCAGGTCCCAGGAACAGACAGCGACACCCGAGTGATTCCTCAGGCGTGCTTGCTTGAATTTGTGTCCTTCTGGAGCCTGTGACTGTGGCCTTATTTGGAACTAGGGTCTTTGTAGCTGTGATCAAATTAAGATGAGGTTATAGTGGATGAGGTGGACCCTAAACCCAACAACCTGTGTCCTTGTGCAGAGAGGGACAGGAAACTAGAGGCACAGGAAGAAGTCTGTGTGACAACAGAGGCAGAAACTGGGTCTTGCTAAGTCTCTAAATTGTTCAGAGTGCTGGGATTCCAGCTACGCGCCACCACACCTGGATCCCCAGTGTTTCCTGAAGCCTGCTGTGTGCCGGGCCTTGTGCCGCAGATGCCACCAGATGAAACTATAGCTCATCCTTGACCTCAGACCCTGTCTCAAAATAAAAAGAATAATAAAAGGGGTCGGCACAGAGCTCAGTTGGAAGAGGCCCTGGTACTGGAAAATAAACAAACAAAGGCCAGTGCCATCTTTTCAAGAGGAGAAAGCAATGATTCAAATATTCCCTGGCAGTTCTTTTTTCTCTGAAGAAATCTGGATTATCCAAATGACCCCCCCCAAGATGAAGAAATCTGGATTATCCAAATGACCCCCCAAGCCCTTCTTAATTCTAAGAAGGCAAATCCAATTCTTTTAAATAATTAATTGCCATTTACTGAAGTCCATTGTAGATGGGTTAAATTGGTGACTGGTGTAGGGTGGGCTGGGGATTTAGCTCGGTGGCAGAGCACTTGCCTGGCAAGCTCAAGGCCCTGAGTTTGATCCCCAGCACCCCTCCCCCCAAATCGGTGACTCAGGGGAGCCGGGTGACTTATGTGGTGTTAGAGCACTTTATAAGCACTGACTAATGCATTTGGCTGGTACACTAGGCCCATGTTAAGGGACTTTAAAGTCCACAATTTACTTAATCATCGGAGGCTGTGGTTGATAAATTTGCTTGCACGATGTACTGTTGTACATCTTTGTGATTTATTTGTTGCCAAGTTTTTAATCAGGAAAACAATCCTCCAATTATCCTATTGTTGTTATGACAAAATACAATGCACTCATAACATGATTTTCAGCAAGATACACTGGCAAGAAATGGGAATTGCCTTGTCTCGTGGAAACTCTTGGGTGCTAGGGGGATGTAGACTAAGAGAGGGAAGAACGTGAAGGAGAAGTGTGGTTTTGAACCTCGATTTCATGATATAACGGCACTGCTATCCTATATTTATTTTATTGTCTTTTTTGGAGACAGAGTCTCACTATGTAATTCAGGCTGGCCTCGAACTAGAGGCGATCCTCCTGCTTCAGGCTTCTGAGTGCCGGGGTTACAGGTCTGCAACACCACATCTGGTGGCCTATCTTTTTTATTTTTGGGTATTAGGTTTGACTACAAATGCCCACTAAGGACTGGGGAGGTCAATTAGCGAGGAGGTCAAATAGGTTTAAAAGTGGATGGATCCATGCGTAGTGACCGCTTGGGCCGCCGGGTGGGAAATGGCTCTGGGGTGGGATCCGAAACTCGAGAGAAAGAGTTTCAAGACTGAGTCACAGCGTCTTAGGTCACATGGGCAGAGGAGCTGAAGCACAAACGAGCGTTTCCTGTGATTTTAGGTCTTGACTTTGAGAAGCAACAATCCTTGGTCAGCCAGCAGGCCCCACACTGGGCCCAGGGATCACTGCTCATTCCCCCAAGCAGCTCCGAGCCCACATCGGAAATGCAGTGTGTGCTGCACAGCCTGCAACCTGGCTGACAGCCCCACTGCCAGACTGATCAGTAGAGCATTTGCTTTAGCTGAATGAAGCCCTGTTAATCTCTCCTGCTCAGGCTGAACAACCAGTCCCTGCCACATGTAATTTGGTTGTGTATGGGGCATTTTGGAGCCTGGTACAGGAAGCTACGCTCTGTTTTGCAGATTTGTGGCCACTGTCCCCTGTCCTGTCCAGGCTTGGGCTTCAGAAAGGCTGCAGTGGGAGGTGGCAAACCTGTAGAAAGTGGGGTTTAGTGGAAGAAACTTGGTTCCTGGGAGTGTGTCATGGGGAGGAATTGTCACCCTCGTATCTCCTTTCTTCTCTCTTTGCTTCCCTGCAGGTGTGAACCAAACAGGCCTGCCTTGTGCTCTGGCCAGGATGCACTGTTCTGCCACAGGCCCAGTGACCATGGACAGAGACCTCTGAGACTGTGAGCCAATATAAACCTTTCCTCTCTAAAAGTTGTTCATCTCAAGTATTTTGTAACAGTAACAGAAGGCTGACTGACAGCATGACACAACCAGTGTGACTATGTATCGTTACCATGGATTTATGCAAAAAATCTAATTCAGTCTGTGACCAGTGGCTATCATCCAAAAATAGATAACAAAATAACTTTTCAAAGGAGTTTTAGGGATCAACACAGTTACAGGATGAATAAAATCCATAAGCCCCCAAGATTGCAAATCTTTGACTGGGGTATTTGGGATCTGGAGGCGTTCCTAGGCCATGATTGGGAATCCTCTTTGGGTCACAGGCAGGGCCAAGCCCTGTGTGATCCGGTGGCCCAAAGTCCATATGGAAACAGAAGAAAATGATTGTCGAGCCGATCAGGTGAGTGACTCAGAGGGCTGGAAGGAACGATCATAAATTTTTGTTTATGTGAATGCCAAGGCCTGGCAGAAGGGACCCTGAATGGACAGGGTGTGGATCAGCTGTTATTCTAATTAAAAAGAAGTAGAGAGTTGGCCACCCAGACAGCAGGGCAGGGGCTGTACTGTGTAGCCCCGGGTTGCACAGGTGGCTTTGCACAAGGGGCTTTGGCGTCAGTGTCTGTGGAGTGGCCCTGGGGGTCAGAGCCATAGGCCGGGGGACCTGGGTTTTGGGAATGGTTATTTTGAAAATCTGTGTTACATACACCTGCACTTGCACATGTGTGTGTATGTGTGTGTGTGTGTGTGTGTGTGCATGTGTGATCTGGGCGCCAAACCCTGAGCTACAGCAGCAGCCAAAGCAGCCAGGATTCCTGCCCACAGGGGCTCACCCTGCAGTGGATGGATGTAAAGACGGACAACAGGAAAGTACAGAGTGTCAGAATGGTGCCAGGGGCTGTGGGAATAATAAAGGGAAGAAGGGGGCAGGGAGTGGATCAAGTCCATAGGAGTCCAGGTGTGAGCCTCGCTGATTTCTGGGGAAAGTATTTCCCCCAAGTGCAAACTCCTGGATCAGACCAGGCCCTGGCGGCTGAAGATGCAGTGTGGACACTCTGTGGCTAAAGAAGTCGAGCCGAGACTGGTGACACCGGCCAGAGTCATCGAGGCCACGTGAGGCCTGAGTGCAAAGGGAAGTCTGGGAAAAGGCTGAAATGACCTTGTCTCACTTGCCACTTAACGAAGTTGCCCTGGCTGCCATGTGAGGAGCAGAGATAGGGACAGAAGCAGAGAGCCTGCTCGGGAGGCTGCATCTGCAGGAATCCAGGTGTGACGGGGCGGTGGTTTGGATGAAAGTGGTGGCCATGGGGTTGACGGAAGGCGTCAGACTCTGGATAACTCGAAGGTGGAACTCACAGAGTCTGCTGATAGACCAGCTGAGTGCAAGAGCAGAGTTGGGGATGATCACCTGGGCCGAGGAGAGGAAGGACGGGTGGCGCTCCTGTGAAGGGGTGGCTGGGAAGAGAGGGTTTTAGGGACAGCTCATGAGCTCACTGTGGACCAAGTGGCTCAGGACGCCTGTTAGATGTCCGGGTGGAGCAGTGGGTAAGGCAGGAAGGAGGCCAGGAGAGATGTGGCTCCAAATAAAAGGCTTGGAGGAGGGGGAGGAGGAGGGATGACAGCTGAGTCACATGCTGCCAATCAAGGAAGGTGGCGACTGGCCCACTGACTGCTGGGGCTGGCAGGTTCTGCAGGGGCTCTGGCTGCAAACTTGGCCCTAGGGGGTCAGCAGACCACAGGAGGACGGAGACCAGAAGCTGCAAGAATCAGCCAGGCTTTGAGGAGTTCTGCCACAAAGAGAGAAGCAAAGCAGTCTCTGGAAGGGGAAAAGAAGTTGAGGCTACTTTTTTTTTTTTTTTTTTTTGGAGACAGGGTCTTGGTATGTAGCGCAGGCTGGTTTGGAACTCACTGAATCTTCCTGCCTCAGCCTCCTCAGTGCTGGGATTACAGGCATGCGCCACCATGTCCGGCATTTTTTTTTTTTTAAAGATAGAAAAAATAATTGTGTGTTTGTGTGCTGGAGGAAAGATTTTGTAGAGAGAGGGAACATTGTTACAAGAGTAGGAGAAGCAGGTGAAGGGTGGCTGGAGCTGGTGCGCTGTCTTTGGAGGGAGCCGGCTCATCCAGCCTGGGAGGTGGGCGGGGAGGGAGGAGGTAATGGACAGACTTGGGAAGGTGGAGGCCTAACTGCCCTTTGGGGCCCCTCTACTGTGCAGACCAGAGACCCCGTCAGCCTGTGCTGGACCACGTGGCTGAAAGGGGATCACGCACCGGCTGAGCTCATCTGCTCCTGGCCCTCCGATCCCCGCAGGGTATTGGGCTCTCTCTGCCCACCCTCGCTGTGGCCTCCTTTTCAAAGACTCACTTTGAACATCACCTTTGTGGTGTCCCCAAGTTCCTACCGCGATCTGCTCAAATCTGCACCCAACACTTTCTTGTGCCACACGCTTTGCTCCCTCATCCTCTTCCCTCAAGCTGAGGACTCCTAGAGGGCAGACGCTGCCTTCCCATGTGTCTCCATTTGCTAAACTCTCCCTGTGCCTCCTCCAGGACAGGGTGCCCTGGAGACCGAGGGGGGTTCTACGGTACTTTACAAAATTTTGTTTAGACGGGGATCTCACTATGTTGCGCAGGCTGGTCTTGAATTCCTGGGCTCAAGCAAACCTTCTGCCTTGGCCTCCCCAGTGCATGCCCGGCTTTTATGCTTGATTTTAGTGTAAAATTTTTATTGGACTAGAGCATGTTTGTGTGTATGTATACATGCAAATTATAGGTATCTAACACCTGTGTGTCTTCTTTCTCTTTCTTTCTTTCTTTCTTTCTTTCTTTCTTTCTTTCTTTCTTTCTTTCTTTCTTTTTCTCTCTCTCTCTCTCTCTCTCTCTCTCTCTCTCTCTCTCCCTCCCTCTCTCTTTCTTTCTTTCAGACAGTCTCACTATGTAGCCCAGGCTGGCCTTGAATTTGTGGAGATCCTCCTGCCTCAGCTTCCCGAGTGCAGGGAATACAGGCGTGTGCCACTACGCCCAGCTAACATGTATGTTTTCAAAGTGAGCTCATGTGTGTAGCCAGCTCCCTGAGACTTTCTTCCTCCTCCTTGGTCATCACCTAAGGTCGCCACCTCCTGACTTCTAATATCATGCCCCAGTTTGGCGGGTTTGGAACTTCACATAACTGCAGTCAGGCAGCATGGATGCCCATCCGACTTTCACCGAAAGTGATGCGTTGGTGACTTCCCACTCTGCAGTGCAGTGTAGTTAGTTCGTTGCAATGCTGTGTAGTCGTCCGCTGTGTGATCGCTTCACCCTCCTTTTCTCTCTCCTGTCGCCGGACATTGGTTGTGTCTGGCTTCCAGCTTGCACAAGAAGCGCTGCAGTGCACGCTGCTGCACACGCGCATGCTACTTTTCTGCAGGTGGGGTTGCTGGGTCCCACCCGGGAGCCTCGTTTGAGGCCCTGGACTTGTAGCCCGAGCGCCCGGGAGCTCCCAGGCCTCAGCACTCAGCCAGCCATTCTGGCTCAGGACAGACAGAGACAGGGCTGGGGAAGCCTCGGGGGCAGGCTCACACGGCAGCACGGGAAGCACTTGCTTGACTCTCGTTTCCAGCAGTGTGGATGGGTCATGCCGACCAAACGCCCCTGGTGTTCCTGAGGGGAAACCCTCCTCTCTGCCCCGGGAACATGCACGCTGCTCGGACTGGACCCCTCAGGCTGCTGTTGATGGAGCATCACAGTGTGCGGGGTGTGCCATGTCACAAGATCTCTAATCCCGCAGCCGCCCTTGAAGACAAGTAGCATCGGGAAAATGATCCCAGGCTCTTGGCGTCCACGGGGTTGGGTCTCTGCTTGCAGCTGCTTGGCTGGCGGGGGAGCGAACTCTGGTCTCATCACACCAGGGAAACACCTGCTGCCTTCAGGCTCCTCCCACGAAGACACCAGCTTTCTCTGTGACCAAGAGAGGGCAATTCAATCCGGGAAGTGACTGTGTGTGACCGTTGTGATTTGGGTCATTTCTCCTCTTTCTTCTCTGGTTTTTTGAGACAGGGTCTTGCTATGTAGTTCAGGCTGGCTTTGAACTCTGTGCAGCCTGCGCTGGCCTTGAACTCGTGGTGACCCTCCTGCCTCCTGAGTGCTAGAATCTCAGGACCGTTAAGGGCTGGGGGTGTGCTGAGAGGAGAGGAGGTGTTCCAAGATCATAATTTATTGTACCTCCCCTCCCCGTGGGGATCCTGCAGAGCTTCCCAGTAGTGATTTCCAACTTGTCTTGGGAAGAGAGACTACTCTCAGTGGTCCCCAAAGCACAGAGGTGATGTTAGGAACCTCAGCCAGCCCCCTGATTAAATTCTAATGGCTGCTTGTTCATGCTGACACTCCTTGATTCCTCTAATCCGTACAATGGAGACGGCAGATAGCACCTCCTTGGGGCTGATTGGAATGTTGTTTTGTGTTTCAGGCTTTACACCAAGTTACCGGGAGGGGATTAATTACACGCGCTGGAAGACATTTTAAAAGCCTAATTAATTGGAACTCTTCTTAACGGGGCAGAGGGCCATCGGGGTGGGGGCTGCTCCCTGGAAGCACAATGAGGACAGGTGGGTTCTGGGTTCAAGACTTGGCCTCGAAGGCCTGGACAGGGGAGCTACTCACGTTTATTTGGTGCGCAGACTCTGAGTCCCTAAAATGTGCCCAAGCCTGAGTGTCATCCCTGGGGGGGTGGACCCTGGCAGTCTGTGGAGCTTCTGGGTGGTTGTTTTCAACAGGACACAGTTTCTCTGGCCCGTGAAATGTGAGGTAGGGGACAGCGCATTTCTCAAGAGCCTCACCATTGTGGAGGAAAAATGTCTTGTTCGGGGAGTGCCTGGAATCAGGGTCCTTGCTAATCCTCACATGACTCAATTTTCTCTCTGTTGCATTTAAACTATGTTTGGAAATAAAAGTGCAAATACAAGACCCACGCTGCTGCTGGGGAGAGAGAGTAGGATAATTATTACTTTGTATTCTGAGCAAAAGGCGGCGAGACATTCTAATTCCAGAGAGCTAAAAATGGAAGCCAGAAGGAGTGAACGTTAAACAGGGAAGAAATATATACTCGGTCAAAAGGGAGAGCCCGACAGCGCATGTGTCCAGGACGTCCTGGCTTGTTCCTTAATGCAGCATCACCCAGTGTAACCGTCTTATTCTCAGATGAGTCTGTGTCACACTGGTGACCTGCAGACCGTACACTGTGCCTTCGGGAGCAGACAGGGTCACTTCCTGGAATGAGTAACAGAGCAGCCCCCTGGCTGTGGTTCTGAAAGTCACTTTCCCGGCCCAATGTCCCAACAGCAAAAGAAGCAAGAGAGTTTGTTCCTTTAGGGGTAGTTATTGTCCCTGCCAGTTCTGGTGTTTCACTGCTAGTTCCAAGGCCTGCCGGGAAAAATGGGAACCCCAGATCAATCCACTCGGCAGCAGAAACGGTGGACGTTTAAACTAAGAGCCCGAGTAGCACAACGCCCTCACTGTCTACCTAAGGACTCTCGGTCCCAGGAGGGTGAGGGCTTGCTCGGGAAGGGCGTGGGGCTGGAGTGCCGTCTCAGGACATCCACTCCTGGGCTCATTCTGCTGCAGGGCTTCTTAACCCTGGGGTAGCTGAAGAAGGGCTGCGGTCACTGGGAGAGCTTTCTTGCCAGCCTCCTGCTGGATACATGGAGCTCTGGGCAGGTGGTTGTGGGATTGAGGGGTGGCTATGTGCCATGGCACCAAAACCGATGTATGTCCCACCTTGTTAAGGTTATAAGCAGAGGGGGCTGACACGAAATAAAGAAGCACAGAAAAACATGCACATTTCAACCCGGGTGTGGTAGTGCACACTTGTAATCCTAGCATTTGGGAGGCTGAGGCAGGAGGATTACCACAAGTTCAAGACCAGCCTGGGCTACATAGTGAGTTCAAG